>CM049592.1:351180-572715 GCA_026979955.1 Megalurothrips usitatus
AAAAGCAGGTAAAATGACAATCTCAATACTGAAAATACCATAGGCGACCGTGATACAAGATAGAAAAGGGTGCAGAGATAAAAATAAAAGTTAAAACCATACATTTCAATGTCACTCCTGTGTTTCAATAGAAGATAGCCGATTGGACCCTTACTTTCACACGCTATCAATTAACTAAAAAAAAATCCTCTTAGTGGACAGTAATACTATGTATAGAGATGATTTTCTCAATTCTTTACGAAGACTGAATATGACGCCAAAAGAGATTCACATAAAAAGTACTCAACACAACAACAAAAAATTGACCAAAACTTTTGTACCACAATTCCCATTTTTCTTTGCCGTAAACTTATATACATACCTTACATAAGAGAAACTAAAAATATGCTGTCAGATGACCTGCCCTTTTGACATGGAACTCATCCGCTCCACATTACAGAAAATACAATACACATAAACCACCATCAAGGTGTAACTCACACTTCAGAACAGCAAGCTCCTGTTCGCTAGGGATGCACATCGAATAAAAAATATCGATATTATCGATATCGATAATATCAAATGCCTTGCGATAAAATATCGATTATATCGGGAAAACATATCGATATTTGCGATATATCGATATTTCGGACATTACCGAGAAACTGTTACAGAAAGTGGACAGAAGAACGTATTGTTCAAAATAAATACTGGTATTTGACGCAATACACAAAATCTAAAAATGGCGCCAGGTATAGGTGAAATTGCGCTAAAAAGAAGCCATTCGGAAACCAAGGTACGACCTGACCTAAAGCAATTGGCGATCTAAAGATTCCCGGTGCGCCCCTTGCGGCGGAACCTCGAAGCTGCCTACGTAAGACGCGCTGAGCGCCCAGTGCCGGTTCATCATAGGCGTTCGAAGGGAACTCGACATTATGGAGCATTCTTACGCAACTACAAGTGATGCGAGTGGCAAAAAGGGGCGTAATACAAATTATTGTTGTGTTCCGCAATGTTCGCAATACTCCGGTCCCGGCATAAGCCTCCATTTGTTTCCTAAAGAGAAGGATTTGAAGAAGAAGTGGGAAGCCGCACTGAAGATGGGAAAGCCAGCGTCGGCTACGATGCGAGTTTGTTCTTGTCATTTTTCACCTTCCGACTATTTTCCAGCTGCTGCCAGTAAGTATATTCAATTAGAAAAATTCCCCTCCTAAAGTACATGGAAATGCCATGTGAAGAAGTCGATTTGCTAGTGCAAAGAGCAGTTGAAGTGCGGCTTTGACTCTCCAGGCTCTTGAAAATGTTTGTGAAAACAACATATTTTATGACGAATTACTTGTGGTTTCAGATGCTGTCAAACATAAACTAAAACCAAAAACTATTCCTAGTCAAAACCTCCCACTGCGGAAGTATGACACTCAAGAAACAGAATCAGAACAGGAAAGAAAGTTGGCTCGCACTAGAAGGGCTCAGCAAAGGAGAACCAGGTTTGTAATCATTTTGTCTCATATTTAAAATTCAAATTATTTTCTGTTTTTGATATGACCCTTATAATTTATCTTCAGGGAAACATCTGATGAAACTTCTGAAACAACTCTCACTGACGATGCTGCATCTCTGAATCAAGAAAACTTTGATGACAGCAGGGATACACCTGTTGTTGTCACTGCTGCTCTGAGTGTTTCATGCCAAGTTGCCCTAGCTGACTTCAGAAAGAAAAGACCAGAAGACAGCTATGGACTAGCTGACATTTTAACTTCTGGCAATCCAACAGAGAAGTGCACTCAAGTGAACCTTTTTCCACTTTGGACTGAGGAAGAGAGCGCAGTCTCTTTCACTCTTTCTGACCTGCTTAATAATAAAATGAACTTGTTTACATTCACTGGGATTCATTCAGTTGATCTGCTTGATGCCATTGTTTCCTGTGTGGAAGAAATTGCTGTGGAGGCAACCACCAACAAGAAAGTTCTTTCAGTGAGAGACAGAGTGATTTTAACTATGGTGAAAATTAAGGAGAACATGACATTTGCAGCATTAGGGGTTTTGTTTGGTGTGACAGGTCAAACCTGTGCTAGTTATTTCAAGAACATGTGTCCTATGCTGGCAGAGGTCCTCAAAGTCATGATACCCTTTCCAGACCAAGAGCTAATTAAATGTAATCTACCACTGTCATTCAAACATTACAAGCACACAAGAATTGTTTTGGATTGTGCAGAAACTCCAATTGAAAAGTGCAAGTGTTTGGAATGTAGGATTTTAACTTATTCTCAGTACAAAAAAAATTATACAGTGAAATTTAATCTTGGAGTAGCCCCGTCCGGATTGATAACAGAAATCAGTGAACCATATGGAGGAAGAGCTTCTGATAAAAGAATTGTGAATGACAGTGGGATTCTCCTTAAATTAGACTTCAGAGATGGTGTCATGGCTGACAAGGGCTACAGGATTGAAAAGGAATGTCAAGAGGTAATTATTCTAAATAAAGATTGTTTTGAAATAGTGTTTTGTGTACATTATCATCTTCACCTCTGTGTCTCCATTCCAGAACTGCCTTGACCTCATCAGACCACCTTTTTTGAAAAGACAGCAGCAGATAAGCCGTGAAGATGCCCTAAAGAATGCTGAGATTGCTCGAGCACGAGTTCATGTGGAGAGAGTAATACAACGTATGAGACAGTATGAATTTCTGCGTGGAGTGATTTCCTGGACATTAGCTCCTTATGTTAAGGATGTGCTTACAATTGTTGGTGGTTTAACAAACCTTGGACCGCCTGTTATTAACATAGACAAATTCATGTGATATTTTTTATCTGCACTTCAAAGCCCTTTTTAATTCTATGTCTCTTCTAAGTTCAAAAAAATTACTGAATTTATTTTGATTTTAAAAATTGAGACTATATGTGTATTGCATTCAGAAATATAATTTTAGAGAATGTGCATTTTATTCTGACTGGGATGTATTTGTAAAGTAAAGTCCAACAACTAATTATGTAATATTTTAATCAAAATCTTCATCGTCCTCCTCCTCTCCACCAGGTACATCACTTTTACTGTGGAATGCAAACATTCTTGGCAAGAACTTTTCAAAGTACACATTAACTAATCTGGAGCACAGTTCCAACACATGTTCCTCATCAAAATTAATTCTAAAGCATGCATAATCATCATTAACTCTAGAATAACAACAATAATCACATTCATCGAGTCCTGACAATAACATACCTAGTTGAACTTGAGCATAGTGCTGGTTAGTTTTTTTCATATTTCCATTTTTATCTACAGTTGGAATTGCTTCCATTTCAACAAGCTCATTAGAAGTGAGTCTAGTTCCTTCCTTAAAACATTTAATTTCTATGTTCCTGACAAAACGCCCATTATCATCCAGCATTGTCCCATCAAGACTAGCTGCCAGCCAAGGCAGTTCAGGGCGCACTAAAAGACCACATTCAAGTACATCACAATAATTTTTCTCTTTAATTTTATGTCTGCATGGGCCCTCATCTTGCAATCCTCTATTTGTGTCAGCATTTCCACGGAAAGTTCAATGAAACAATTCTGCATACCTTGCATCCCAATTAGCTTTCTTATTCACCTAATATGTAAATTGAGCTCTTGCTTTTGATGCAGTCTGCCTTACTTTCCTAGCTCGGTGCCACTCTGGTGTCCCTTGCTCTGCAGCACAAATATTAACACTTTCTTCTAGTGTCACACAAACATGTTTTTCATAAATATCAAGCAGTTCAGGTGGCAATGTCTCCAATTTTGTGAGAGTCATTTTTCTAACTTCACCAAGGGCACACCAACTACGATAACTCAACAGCCTCCTCAGAAGCAATAGTTTCTCTCCAATTTGGCTATTTCTATCCTCATCACTGACAGCAAGACCTTGGCCCATGCGCAAGCAACTCATGAACATGGAATATTCACTGAGGGGTGCACCTATAATACAAAGGAATACACAAGTTTTATACCACCACCATACACTAGCACTCTATCAGAAAGCATTCTCATGTACACTGAAAACCAAACTTCATAAAATTCCAAGAGATTCCCATAAATGAAAAAAATATACAAATATCATATGCAAATCATTCCATCATGATAGTTTCATGAAAAAAAATTCTATCATAGGCAATACTTTCATTTCAAAATAACACTGGGTCAGTCCAACATAAAATAAAACTTCTAGGGGAAAAGGCCCCGTAAAAGTGATCTACTGCAGTAATTTCATGAGTTACAGTAACAAAATTATAACAAACAATTCATTGATGTATTCCACAAAATATAATAAAGTAATGTCTCCCATGGTCACAACGCTACTATTCAGAGTGCTTACAGTTCATAAGTTTATTCCTCCATCTCTCCTTCATTTCTGAGGTAATTTCAGGCATGTTATTGACATATACATCTCTTTTGCCTTTGACATGGCATAAATCAGAGAGAGGTTTTGCTTCGTACTCCTTTAAAGTGGAAGCTTTCAAAGCACCCCACTGCTTCTCTGTGTCCGTACAACTCAAGTCATCTAGTTCTTCTTCATCCAGGCTTTAACAAGACTATTTGTGATTACAATGAGGAAAAATAACAAGCAAAGATTCATTTATTTACACTTCTGGAGAGGTTACCTTGCCAAGCAGAGCATCACAGCTAGTATGTGTTTGCACTTCGACGAGTTTCCAGCGGGACAGTCACAGAGTTTACGAAATTCTTCTTCATTGTCTTTGACAACTCTCTCACAATAATATTTTGTGTTTTTACAAGGGGTGTAAATTCTGTAATGGTGCTCTGTGGCCACCATTCACCTTTCTCTTGTGTGCAAAGATATTAAGGGAAAAGAAGGAAGGACCAAGAACTCTTTAGATCAAAGATAGGTCGACCACCAAGCACTTACTTGTAGCCGAAGCTGCCGGGTCGGGAGCCGGGACACGTCTGCCGGCGTGTCGCTCCCGCTCGGCCGGTGAGGCCGGCTGAGGGGAATCCGCTGACGCGCGTGATTTTGCATCGCGGCTTCGGGAAGGCGCAGCGCGCCAGATTCAAAGCTGCGCGCTTCCCTGACATCCTCCCCCTTTAGAAAGAAGATGTCCTCATCTTTATAAATTTTGAAAATTAATTTTGAGCAGACAAAATAATTTTGTTAATCTGACTCAGTGCTTAGTGGTCATGTAGGTATTTATTGATTTTTTTTTTTTTTTAATCGATGATCTATTCGGATGATACTTTCTACTTTCTAAACCTACATGAATGCTTAACTTAAAAACTTAATGCTAATTACTTATGACTACCGCTTTTTCCCCCTTTGAAAAGAAAACGTCCACGTTTTAAATTTAAAAATGCAATTTGAACTGCATAGACGAGAAAAAAGTTCATATATCCGGTCAGTGGTGAATCTTGAGTGTGACGACGCCGTTGACTGTCGATGGTCCGACGGTGTGTCCTTGGCGGTCCTCGAACAAGGTCTCCACCATGCCAGTGCTTTTGAGGCATCGGCGCGCCTAACACCTTCCGACGCGTTCAGCCCTTCCCGCATGGGTCTAAGGTCCCCTCATAAAGCCCTTACGACGCATTCATTGCACTTGCCAATGACTGTGGCTACAGATGGCTGCAGATGGCGCAGGTGGGCGTGCCGTCTGTAGGTCCGCTGTGTTGACGAGCGCTGGCCGTACGTAGATAGCAGTACGGGTTGCGGGGTCCCCGCGGGGGAGTTGGACGAGCCATACTCCGCCGCACCTCCTCTCGAAAGACTCGGATACGGGGCAGCTGCGGTCTTGCATGTCGCTGGGACGTAGCAGCTGTGACCAACCCGTGGCGTGGGCGGCTCGGCAGCTAAGTACACACCGATCGGCACGAAGGGCACTAGATACAGTCAGTGCGTCGGACTAGAGCAGAGCCCGTCACTCAGCGAGCCAGGATACTCCGGACGGTCCGGTCCCAACGAAGCACTTGGTGGTCAAGTGAAGACGGAAAAATGAAAAATACACGTCATGAGTTTGAATTTTACCCTAGCATACTTTAAGGTTCTACACTTAATTCCTAAGGGGTAAACCTTAATTTTCTTGACTACAACTTCACTAAAACACTAAAACGTCTTAGACTAATCGTAATTTAAAATGGTCTTACATCTAGAATTTGTACACTACTGACGATTGGCAAAATCTTTCCTGCCCTGAAGCGCCTTTTGTCTCTCTTTCATAAGCGCCTAAAATATTGCCATCGTAACAATCCAAAATGGCCTGTCATGCAACAAAAGAGAGAAAATACAAACACAGCGAGCCATCCAATCGTAATTTTCTTTTCTTTTTTCTTTTTTTTTTCTTTGTCTTTTCTTTTTCCGAGTAAATACCTATTGGCCCGAAAGAAGTCCTCAACTTGATACTAACTCTCGGTACTGCTGTAATTCTTGCTCTGCTCTCGATTACATCTAAGAGGCCTTCTCTGATTAAACCAGGAGGAGTTATAGGGATACGTACGACATAAAGGTTGATTTTTTCAGGTCAGATCCTCTGACCGCATCCTCCAAATATATTGCTTTCTCGCAATCCGTACACCTAAAAATATCTAATCTGTAATTTAATAAGTCCAGAATATTTTCAACATTTTCGCCATTTTTGTAAACAGGCAATAAAATCTGAGGTTGAAACTGTCCATTTTGAAAAATATATGTATATATTTTTTGACAGAATAGAACTTACAAATTTGAAACTGATCTTAACAGAGTAGAGTGCGGCAACATATCGGCGCTGTCCAGCGAGCTCGAGGCGAACCCGACGCTATCGCTGACTCGACACCAAACGTCCGCCTCGCCGCGGCGGCGAGCGCGACTTTGTGTCTCTCCTAGCCTAGCTTATCGTGGATAAAAAAAACACGGTATCGAAAAAATCAAGGTCTTAAAACTAACTTATCCAACATAGCCTAACTTAGCCTAACAGCCTAACCTAGCCTAACCTAGCCTAACCGCGGTTACACAAAAAACACATTCACACAAATTGCAAAAATAATGTCAAAAAGAATACTAACGTGTTGCCCGTGACTTTCGTCTGGTCGGCAAGACAATTAGAACTTAGAAACTTTTGCAATTTCGACTCCCAACCTTGCACGAACAGAATATTCGTGCACGAAAACACGCTATTGCAGAGCTTTTAACTCCTAGCGAGTTTTTACCTACTTAAGCCTATCAAATAGGAACGAAGTAGGGAGACGGTCGTAGTACTAGTGATCCCTTAGAAATTCATAGCGCTCGCATCCACCATAATATTTTTGTGTTTTTACGGGGTGTAAATTCTGTAATGGTGCTCTGTGGCCACCATTCACCTTTCTCTTGTGCAAAGATATTAAGGGAAAAGAAGGAAGGACCAAGAACTCTTTAGATCAAAGATAGGTCGACCACCAAGCACTTACTTGTAGCCGAAGCTGCCGGGTCGGGAGCCGGGACACGTCTGCCGGCGTGTTCCCGCTCGGCCGGTGAGGCTTCCGCTGACGCGCGTGATTTTGCATCGCGGCTTCGGGAAGGCGCAGCGCGCCAGATTCAAAGCTGCGCGCTTCCCTGACACTCACCATATTCTTTCGAGGTGTCAATCCAAATTTGAACAACAGCAGGGTCTTTGCTCTGAAGACCTGATGTGCGTATTCGATATGCACATCATTTTCTTTCCCCTTTTTTCCGACCGAAACTACCATGCCACTTTTCATTAACTCTTCCCCTTCCCGCAAATAAAGCCCTTAAATTCATGGCATCAATTACGGAAAGCATTGCGAAAACCAAGCAATAACAAACACGATCCCAGCATGCGAACCGGCGCCGGGCGCTCAGCGCGTCTTACGTAGGCAGCTTCGGGGTTCCGCCGCTAGGGGCGTCACCGTGAATCTTTGGATCGCCAATTGCAGAGGATGTACAATGTAGTTTGGCGGTACATAAAATACTGTTTTCGATGCCATTTTTATATGGACAGCGGAAGCGCGGCTGATATCTACAAATATCTTAAATATTCTCTAAAAATATTTTACATATTCTCTTTAAATATCGCTCGATATATCGATTAAAAATATCGATATATCGGCATATCGGCTTGGAAACCATATCGATATACCGATATCGAAATATCGGGAGAAAATATCGATATGTCGATAATATCGATACGTATCGTGCATCCCTACTGTTCGCTCATGGCCTGCAGGCTAGTGTTTTTCTTGCGTGGCTGTCTGGTCCGATAATACTTCGCATCATCGCCAGAGACAGCCTGCAAAGCAAACGTTGCCCAGCATGAGGGATTCTTGGCCTCTTTCGCTGCTTGCCAGAGAGTAGCCTCAGCATAAATTTCCTTGCCAATGTGAATCTGAAACAATGGCAGCAGTGATTTACCACCAAAAAACAAGTTTAGTGATTAAGTCTTTTAATCAGTCTCAAAAATAGAACAAAGCAAAAATAAATGAACTCTTTGGTACAGTAGAAACACATAAAAATAACATTTAAAACTGGTACCATATCACTGGTTAAAAAATAAAAAAAATTCCAGCGCCTACTGCACTGAGCGGCCCTCGTTAACCGAAAAACGAATTTATTCTAAAAATAGTAATATGAAACGACTTGGTATTGGAACCTACGACGCGCTGAATGCCGACTCGCCTCTCAGACCGCGCGCCCACGGCGACATTGTTAACAGGCCTCGCGCGAACGACTATTACAAGCCCTGGCACACCACGGCCGCGAGGAGCCGGCCGGAGCGCACAGCACGGCTAACCAAGTTGACAACAATACGTCTGGACAATAAAGGGTAAATCAGCCATTTGAAAAATATTAATATTTAGTTTAATTAGGATCGTGAAATGTGGCTCGATTTTATGCAAAATGTGCATGCAAACGACATACCTAATTTTGTATTTTTAAATTAACTAAGGCGACAAATAATATTTAATTTTGAGGTTGGCTGTATTGGAATACCAGTCTTTCCCTTCTTGCCCCACTTTTGTGGCGCCTTCTCTCTTCCTGCCCTAGTTGTGTGGCGCCATCTCTCGGCGCGGAGCTGAAATGCGGCCGCGCGAGCGCGGCTACAATGGCACCTCTAGTGGGAGAAAAAAAAAAGTCGAATAGTCGATGCAAAGGGGTCCTCGCTCCGCTCGGGCCCAAAAATAACATGTAAAACTAGGAACGTATCACTGGTTTCAGTTTTAAAATTCCACATCATCATCAGAATCATCACAATCCAGATCATCCCCATCCTCCTCTATTTCTCCATCAATATCAATAGCCAATTCATCAGACTCTAAAAAAAACTTGTTTACATCCATTAAAGTTGGCACCTTTTTCTGTGGAAAGTTTTGATTTAAATCTGCCTTCACACTAACCACTTTCTGTACGGCCTCAGATTGAAGCCTGTTTCTGGCCTCAGTGTGGACAGTACCCTGCAGCGACCAATTGCGCTCTGCAGCTACCGCAGAGCATGGCAACTGCAACAGTTTTGATGCGAGGGGAGCTACTTTTTGCTCTCCACATAAGCCTTTCCACCATGCCAATGGCTTGTAGGAGCGGGCTGCGGCCCACAAAACATCATGACTGAAAAAACCAGTGTGATCTCTAAAATCGCCTACATTTGAAAGTAGCTCTCCTGCTTCATTTTCAATTTTCATGTTCTGCAATTTTACATACATACTCTAGCCCCTCAAGCCGTTGAGCGTCACTTAGTTTTTTGCCTTGAAATCTAGGGTCCAAAATGTTTGTGGCAAAATGAATAGGTCTTATTGACATTTCAAACCTATGTTTAAAACCATCTTCTATTTTCTGCAAATCGGATAGTGTACAAAAATCTTCATTGCCTTCAGTGTTCATGAATTTGTTCACTTTTTCATGAACCATTACTAAAAATTGAACAGCCTCTGACAGTACAGCATCATTACGTTCCAAGATAGTGATACCCTGCGCAATGAGTTTCAAGAGATCTAACGCTTTTTCTATGCATGGCCATATAACATCTTCATCTAGCACTGCTTTTCTAACATCATTTCCAATACCAAGAGACCTATCAATGACAACTGACTGCAGGGCAGATTTGTTCTTTAATAGACTATCTAAAGTTAATACCACATATGCAAACCTTGTTTTGGGGTACAATGCCAAAGCTTTCTTGTTTGTACCATATAATTCAGTTTGCTTTTCTTTAAAAGCTGAATGCTTAACATGAGATAATTTTATTTCCTTGACTATCTGTCAAAGCCAGTTTTGTGAATTTGTTTTAGACTTTTAATTTGCATTAAGTCAAGCATAAAATTGGAGAGGGCATGAGCAATACATCCAACACCTGAAATGTGTGGATGTTGAGTGCTAATAATGCGCCATGCAGCTCGCATATTTGAAGCACAGTCAGTTACAATGACAAAAAAATTTTCAACCCCTAACTCCACAATTATAGATTCCCATTGCTTTGCAACATACTCAGCAGTCTCTCTTTCGGTCCCCCTATTAAGAGATTTGTAGAACAAAGGTTTCGGGCAAGTAATTATGAAATTGATAATACCATCATTGTTTGTATCTGTCCAACCATCACTAATTAATCCTAATGCTTCAGCTTCATCTATTTGAGTTTTGATGCTTGTTTGGACTCTTGCGTACTCCTTGTTGAGGATTGTGTTCCGAATCAAATGAGGCGAGGCTGGGCGGAAAGCCGGTCGCAGGTATTTAAGGAAACCTAAGAGATGAGGATTACTTGCTGTATTGAATGAGAAATTGCTTGAATAAAAAGCTCTTGCCATCAGCAAGTTGGCATGGTCAGTCTCATCTGAAAGATATATTTAAAAAACAAGGTTAGAATACAATTTTAAGGGGTACAACACAAAACACAAGAATCCGAAAAATACTACGAACCTTTGCTCATTGTATCGATGAATTTCTTAACCTTGCAATATTTTTTGGTTGGGCCCCCTCCTTGATCTAATAATAGCGATTTGTTCGACAGACTAGAGGAAGGTCTTTCAGTGGGTTGAGTGCTGGTAGAAGTACTTGCACCAGCAAAACAGGCACTGCCAGGGGTATCAGTAGCACTAGTAGTTTCACTATTTTCATCACTTTCTTCATTGTCTTCATTCTGGGTTTTGGCTTCTTGATATTTATCACAGTCATTTAAATGCGCATTCAGTCGTGTCACCAGAGCATTGGCCCAGTGTTTAGAACAGTAGCGGCAAGTGCCCTCCTTCTTGGCATTCTTCTCTTTGACATGAAAATGCCTCCAAGTGGAGACCTGAGATACCCGTCCCATTGGGCGACCTGCAAATTAGGAGAGAATAAAAATCCAAGAGGTAGTATGGCATGTACAGGTTATAATGCCGCCCAGTCACAAGTGTGACCGGTTCAAATAAAACGGGGCAGGTGTCACACACAATCTCACAATTTCACTGCGCAAATCATAGAGCTTAGGTCAATCAGGAAAATAATCCAGTTTCGAACACGTACCTTTCGTTTTTCTTATTCTTATTTAATGACGCCCGCCACAGCGGCGAAACCCGGTCCCGTCTCCCGCCCACCACAACCACAACACCCCCACTCCTCTGCTGATCACTGCCTTCTAGCTGCACGAAAAAGAAACAGGAGGGCAGCTAGGCGCGAAATTCAAAATCTCGTGGGAAACTCCCACTCCACTCCACGACAATGACTAACATAGCCTTCGGGCAGAATATATTCGTCCATAGACTGTCAAATCCAGTCCGGAAAAGCATAATATTGATTAACATGGAACTAACACAACTGAAGACGTGATTTTCGAACGTAAATCCGCATAAATACGCAATTTTACCACAAAAATACCAATTTTACCAAAAAATACCAATTTTACCGGTATTATACCAATTTTACGTAGGAAAAATAAATTACTTACCATTTTAAAACCCTGGCCGTGAGCCTCTGGGTTTGCTCGTAGCGGTTCTCCCCAGAATCGGGCCTTGTCGGGTAATGCCGTGGAGAGTGGTGCCAGTAATCTCCGTGAAATTGATAGATACGGCGCTCAACTGAACCATCCGAACGAGGAAGTTCAACATACCCATCAACGCGGCGGCCTAGGACCGCCACTTCCCGGTCAATGTATATAGTCTTTATTTTTTTACCGAGTTTGTAGGACTCGAAATCCAACCACTGTAGAGCTATATGGCTCTGCTTACCCCTACCATGGTAACCGCCACGAGGCACAATGCCAATTTTACTCTCAGGAAGGAAATTCCGGCGATATGCAGCCATGCAAGAGGCACTTAAAGTTATGCAGTTGAACATGGGATCAAATCCTGCATATTGCATGAAAAGCTTTCGGAAGGCGTTACATGCCTGCCTCAGTATTGTCACATCAGAAATGCAGTAGTTCACTAACTCTTTTCGAAAATTAAAAACATAGCACTTTGAAATTTTTTCATCATACCATGAGTTGAATTCTCGAGCTGCTTTAGCTTTCATCCCTAAAGCACAATAATACTCACGATCGAGCAATGGACCCTCATACTCGTAAAACTCTGGTTTATTAGCCAAAAATGGCCAATAACCCTTCTTTAACTCACTGAGCCCAAAAGATTTAGGCATTGCACCCAATGGCATGTTCAAGAACATCAACGAGTCAATGAATTTCCATGTACCTACTTTCATACATAGAATTTTGGCTCCTTGAAGTATTAACTCGGGTTTCGGTTTCCGCTTGATTAATTCCTGAAGGACTAACACCCCGTCAAAACCTCTCGCATTATGTGCAATGAGTAAAAGTTCCGTCTTAGCAGGAAACGACTACAAGTAATTCAGAAACTGGCTCATAACGATCAAGTTTGAGTCATCCAGATTGTGAAATATTTGCTGCCGTATCTTACATACCGCACAGAAGTATTCGTTCTGTGAAACATCACAACACTTATCACACACTGATTGCGAAATCAAGAGATTCGGCTTACGCTCAAAAATCTCGCTATCGTCATCTAGGGGATCGCATTGTGTAGTCTCTATATCCAAACACTCTACAGCCGTATTGCTCACTGACTGACTGACTGACTGACATGGGACAACCAATATTCCTAGCGACATGCGGTAAAATTCTTTGGGATCCTCACAAAAATAATTGGGAGGGCAGAAAAATTTTCTACCCCGCCAGAATTCGTCTTCATGCCCAAAAAACCTCATTTTTGTTTTCACATTTCAAAAATGGACCTTAACCAGAGGCGCGAGACGGCATTTCACATATAATCACACACATCTCGGGAACCCAGCCACCTAGACACTTGCGGTTTGCGGCACTGCCAAGGGCATAGCGTGAGGGTCGTGAAAAGTGCTAGGTACCCCGGTCTCGAGACCCTGAACACCGTCCTCGAGAGCTCAACTGCCAAAATGCGGAATATCTCGGCAGGCAATTGACCTAGACTCATGCGGTTTGCGGCAATGGCCTAAGGAGAAGGGTGCGGGTCGTCAGCGATTGTAAATGACACCGGTCTCGAAACCCCGCACACCCGGTCTCGAGACCCCGGGCCCCGCGCTCGAGAGCCGACCTGCTCAACGGAAGGGCATCGCGGGAAATAAGTCACATAGAGACTTCAGGTTTGCGGCACTGGCAAGGTCATGAACAAGTGACACCGACACCGGTCTCGAGACCCTGCACCCCGTCCTCGAGAGCTCATCTACTTAAATGCGGCATATCTCGGCAACCAAGCGACCTAGGGACTTGCGGTTTGCGGCATTGGCCGGGGTCAAGGGTGCCGGGTTTGAGCAGGTGCCAATGACACCGCTCTCGAGACCTTGGACACCGTCCTCGAGCGCCAACATGTATTTTGCGAACCAATGGTCCTAGCGACATGCGGTTTTCGGCATTGCACTTTGCGGAGGCCGGCAATGTTAATCATGGGCACTACGCCCACCGCTCTCGAGACCCCGCACCCCGTCCTCGAGCGCCAACTTTTATCTTTTGAACGGAGAGGCCTAGCGACATGCGGTTTTCGGCGTTGCTCTTTGCGGAGGCCGGCAATGTTAATCATGGGCACTACGCCCACCGGTCTCGAGACCCTGCACCCCGTCCTCGAGCGCCAACTTCTATCTTCTAAACGAAGAGGCCCAGCGACATGCGGTTTTCGGTATTGACCTTGGCGGGAGGCGACGAAAAGGAACAAGGCCACGACGACTACCGGTCTCGAGACACTGCACCCCGTCCTCGAGCGTCAACATCGATCTTCCAAACGTAGAGGCCCAGTGACATGCGTTTTTCGGCATTGACCTTGGCGGGAGGCGACGAAAAGGAACAAGGCCACGACGACTACCGGTCTCGAGACCCTGCACCCCGTCCTCGAGCGCCGGTTGAAAAGGATATGACAAGGCACACGAGGCGCCCGCAGGGCGCCAAAAAATGGTGGGCCCGAAGGGCCCACGTGACGTGAGGGGACCTCGAGCGCAGCGAGAGGTCCCCTCACGCCACTCAAGAGGGCCGAAGGCCCTCTAAACGAGCTTTCGAATGCGCGCGGAGCGCGCATGAGAAAGCGAGTCTATAAACTCTACACCCGTATTGCTCACTGACTCACTGACTGACTCACTGACATGCGATATCTCGGCAACCAATATTCCTAGACACTTGCGGTAAAATTCTTTGGGATCCTCACAAAAATAATTGGGAGGGCAGAAAAATTTTCTACCCCGCCAGAATTCGTCTTCATGCCCAAAAAACCTCATTTTTGTTTTCACATTTCAAAAATGGACCTTAACCAGAGGCGCGAGACGGCATTTCACATATAATCACACACATCTCGGGAACCCAGCCACCTAGACACTTGCGGTTTGCGGCACTGCCAAGGGCAAAGGAAGAGGGTCATGGACAAGTGCCACTGACACCCGTCTCGAGACCCCGGACACCGTCCTCGAGAGCTCATCTACTAAAATGCGGAATATCTCGGCGGGCAATTGACCTAGACTCATGCGGTTTGCGGCAATGGCCTAAGGAGAAGGGTGCGGGTCGTCAGCGATTGTGAATGACACCGGTCTCGAAACCACGCACACCCGTTCTCGAGACCCAGGCCCCGCGCTCGAGAGCCGACCTGCTCAACGGAAGGGCATCTCGGGAAATAAGTCACATAGAGACTTCAGGTTTGCGGCACTGGCAAGGTCATGAACATGTGACACCGACACCGGTCTCGAGACCCTGCACCCCGTCCTCGAGAGCTCATCTACTTTAATGCGGAATATCTCGGCAACCAAGCGACCTAGGGACTTGCGGTTTGCGGCATTGGCCGGGGTCATGGGTGCCGGGTTTGAGCAGGTGCCAATGACACCGCTCTCGAAACCTTGGACACCGTCCTCGAGCGCCAACATGTATTTTGCGAACCAATGGTGCTAGCGACATGCGGTTTTCGGCATTGCACTTTGCGGAGGCCGGCAATGTAAACCATGGGCACTACGCCCACCGGTCTCGAGACCCCGCACCCCGTCCTCGAGCGCCAACTTTTATCTTTTGAACGGAGAGGCCTAGCGACATTTGGTTTTCGGCGTTGTCCTTTGCGAAGGCCGGCAATGTTAATCATGGGCACTACGCCCACCGGTCTCGAGACCCTGCACCCCGTCCTCGAGCGCCAACTTCTATCTTCCAAACGAAGAGGCCCAGCGACATGCGGTTTTCGGTATTGACCTTGGCGGGAGGCGACGAAAAGGAACAAGGCCGCGACGACTACCGGTCTCGAGACACTGCACCCCGTCCTCGAGCGTCAACATCGATCTTCCAAACGAAGAGGCCCAGCGACATGCGGTTTTCGGCATTGACCTTGGCGGGAGGCGACGAAAAGGAACAAGGCCACGACGACTACCGGTCTCGAGACCCTGCACCCCGTCCTCGAGCGCCGGTTGAAAAGGATATGACAAGGCACACGAGGCGCCCGCAGGGCGCCAAAAAATGGTGGGCCCGAAGGGCCCACGTGGCGTGAGGGGACCTCGAGCGCAGCGAGAGGTCCCCTCACGACACTCAAGAGGGCCGTAGGCCCTCTAAACGAGCTTTCGAATGCGCGCGGAGCGCGCATGAGAAAGCGAGTCCAAACACTCTACAGCCGTATTGCTCACTGACTGACTGACTGACTGACATGGGACAACCAATATTCCTAGCGACATGCGGTAAAATTCTTTGGGATCCTCACAAAAATAATTGGAAGGGCAGAAAAATTTTGTACCCCGACAAAAGTCGTCTTCATGCCTAAAAAAGGTCTTTTTTGTTTCACAATTTAAAAAATTGCCTTAAGTGCAGGCAGTTGGAGAACAGGATTTCAGAAAAAAAACAGATATTTCGAGAACCGAGCCTCCTAGAGACTTGCGGTCTGCGGCGCTGGCAAGGGCAAGGGCTCATCTACAATTGCCAATGACACCGGTCTCGAGACTCGCAACCCCGTCCTCGAGAACTACACTGCTAAACGGCGACGCCTGGCGACCCGAGTGGCCGAATATCTCGGCAACCAAGCCACCTAGAGACATGCGGTTTGCGGCATTGCCCGGGGTCAACGGTGCCGGGTTTCAACAAGTGCCAATGACACCGATCTCGAGACCCTAGACACCGTCCTGGGTGAGAATGACCGTGACTGAAATTGAGAAAATCATTTCATATGAATTTCACAGTCATGTTAGAAGTGATGAAAAAATGGAGCCCCTTGTAGCTAGAGGTCTACCCGAAACAGCTTAAATCGGCGTTTTAGCGAAATTCGCAGCGGAACGTTTGGTGGCGGTTCGAGAAGGCCGCTGAGCTCCGGCCGCCAGCCGGCCGAATGGAAGGCGCGTAGCTTTTAACGGGCAGAGTAAGAACTTCGGCGCGTCGGATCAAGCTGAAATTTAGTGTAGTCATAGATTGAACCTTCCTCTTTCGAATGGTACCAAGAAAAACACGATTCGATTAAGATTGTGAGAGCAGGCTGGTGGAATATCGGCGCGGTCGGGGATCCGGCCCGCCGCTGCGGCGACGCGCCCGAACACGGAATGACCACCGGACCACCAGGTTTCTGCCCGCAATCCAAGTGTCAAACCTATTTTTAAAAATACTTCTGGTTTCACTACTTTGTAAAATACTCTGATTAACGACTTTGGATCCATAACTGATTAGGTAACGACCAGTGAGAATAGATGCGACTGTTTGTGCTACGGAAAACAGAATGACGGCGTTTTTGGCAACAGTGAGCAGAAAATGGTCAGAGAGCAGAAGAACACTGTCTCGATTTCTGGCCAAAAACTCCGAATGGCTTGAAACGAATGTAACATTTTTCAACCAAGACGATGAGCCGCCATCAATAAGTAAGTTTTATATTTAACGTCTTTCCGTCAGTACAGTACTTTTAAAAAAACACACACACACACTACAAACTGGTAATGCGTTCTGTATCACGTGCTTGTTAATGTTTTCAGGCACTCCACGGCGACCTGTGGGGCGTCCATTGCGTTCATCAGGCAGCAGTAGCAGTGGTGGTCGGCCCAGGGTTTCCTTTGAAGCAGCGTCCGAAAAGACGAAGACGAGGAGGGTTATGGAGCTTCGCAGCAGAGTCACCACTGCTGAGATAGGCACTGCAGCAGCATCTGCATTGCACGCACAAGGTGACAGATTGGGAGCGAAGTCTGTGCGGGATGTTCTCTCCAACCCACGCACTCCTCCACGACTGCGTCATTGCAAGTCTCCCCTGTAGTGCCTCTCACTCCCGATAAAGCGCTGGCTTACATGGTGGCCAATGATCTCACAAAGTCGCAGTACCACTGCAACAGTTTCATGGCCATGAAACAAAATGCAGGTACCCTGTTTCCGAGCTACCAGTTGGTGCGGGCGGCCAAGGCAGCATGCTATCCTCCCGATGAGAAACTTGGCGTGTCTGAGAGCTCGGTGGAGGTTGATGTCCAGGCTCTCATGGACATCACAATTTCTCGGTTCTGCAAAGTAGCAGAACCTGTTATTGTTTCTTTGACCTCTAGACATAATAAAATATTGTTATTGGGAGTAAGTGGGGGCTGGATGGAAGTGGAGGTCAGTCTACATACAAACAGAGGGTCGTGGGTACTAGTTTTGACGGAAGGCTTCAAGTACGGTCCGTCTTCAGTTGTACTCGACCCAGGAGCATAAAAAGATAATTCTTTGGCGAAACCCAAGACCGTCATGTCCCCCATACTGCCGCCCGCTAGCTCTTCGATTCGAGGAGACAACCAAAGTGACAAAACGGGAGGTTGGCAGAGTCACATTAGCTATCGAAGAACTTCAAACAACGAAGGTTTATTTGGGGTCTCATAGCGTAACAGTAACGCACAATATGCACATGACGATGTTGGATGGAAAGGCAGTCAATGCGATCACCAACATCACGTATTCAAAGAAATGTTTTATTTGCAAGGTTAACCATGGACCAGAAATAATCTAACCAGAGTGATACAAAGACCGGTGGATAGCGAAGCACTCAAGTTTAGGATTGCCCCTCTGCATGCTTGGCTGCGCTCTTTAGAATATTTTTTAAGCATAGCCAAGCGGGTAGGAATGACGAAACCGTAATGAGAAATTCGCGGGCCTAAAGGAAAGGCACTTCTGAAGGCCAGAGCAGCAGCGCTTCAGAAAGCATTTCCCTATGTACAGGGTCTAGTTGTTGACCAGACAAAGCAAGGTTTCGGGTCATCGAATGACGGGAACGCTTCGCGACGCTTCCTTTCAGACCCAGTCGCAACTGCTGCAATTACTGGACTGGAGGAAAACCTTTTGCGCCGTTTCAATGCTATCCTGTGCACCCTGTCCTGTGCCTATGCCAGTCGGGTCCGGTATAGGGTTGGACGATTCGGTGACGATTAAATCGATTAATCGATGAAATGCTTTCGATCAATCGGTTAATCGTCACCAAACAAAAGGGAACGAACAAAACGATTAATCGAACAAGCGAGACGGTTAACCGGCCGAATTATCAAATGCGTTGTGATAACACGAGAGTGACGAGAGTGGTACGAAACCGCCCGTCTCCCTCTCTGCCTGGCGGTCTGACCGTCCGGCATCGGCGCGAAACGGCTTGTTCCCTGCTCGGCAGTGGGGGAGAGCAAGCCAGAGGGGAGGGGGAAGGGAGGACGAGCTGGGCTGCCACCGCCTTCGCCGAACTGAGGAAACGACCGGACTGCCGAGCAGCGCCAAGCCCGCTAATCCGCGCGTGTTTGAGGTTTTGTTTACGTGCGAGCCGGTGGCAGAGTTTATCATTGTTGGCGCATCACCATTTCATGCCCAAACACAAGGGTGCCGTCGCCTGGGTGGGGGTTTTCGCGACTTTTCGGAAATTCGATCAATTAATCGATTAATCGATGGAAACTTTTAATTGATCGTTAAAAATCGATGCAAATCGATAATCAATGAACAATATTGTTTGTCCAACCCTAGTCCGGTACGCTCGTAACGTAGTTGATATTGAACTCCACCCTGCCCCTGGATCAGTCCACAATATCCGTGGCTCTCGACGCTGGCAAGGCACGTCTTGGCCGTGTCCGCTACGAGCACCGCCGTTGAGCGGATCGGCTCAATCGGCGGCTTGACACACAGGGCGGAACGCGCGGGGCTGAGCCCGTCTATTTTGAACAAGATCATCTTTATTCATGACAAGTATGGTGTTTGCAAAGAGTTTTGCAAACTCTACTAGATGAGACTTCGTTTTTGGGTCCGAGCGGAGCGAGGAGCCCTTTGCAGCGACTTTCACGCTTCTTCTCTCCTCCTCCCAACCATCGTTGCCGCTCATAGCCTATGAGTTCGCTTTCCATTCTAACTATCCCTAGGTTTAATTTTTTTTCATTCACCGGTAATATCTATTGCGTAAGTTTTAAAATAATATATATTCATTAAATAAATTACAAACTCGTTCAAAAAACCCTATTAGCTCAGATCCAAAAATTCAAAGTTTACATCAACAGGGGTTCCCACTCTCAAGCCTCTCTAGCTTCTACATCCCTCCCCTCTGCACATTTTTGGCTGAGCGATAGCGAAGCCCTGGACCGACTGGGTCAAAATGTTTTGTCTGTCTGTCTGTCCGCGCGATTTCTCGAGAACGGTTAGACGTAGAAAGCTCAAATTTGGACCACATCTTTCTTGCGTCATACCAGAGTCAACCTCCCCTCAGGGGCACCGCAGCTCAAGCGGTTTTTTAGATAATTTTCACATGTGGACCAAAATTATAAATCCGCCGGTTGGGTAAAGTCAGTATGCGCCATGCGCCTGTCGTGGAGGGGCGGATCAGTGACGCGAGTGGGTTACGCTCGGTTAGGTTAGGTTAGTAGGGGCCTGGGTAGGCTAGGCTCGGGCAGGTAAGGGAAGGTTAGGACTGGTTGAGCGGCATTGATAAGAATAGGCTGATGTAAGATACGTTCGGAAGGCAGAACATGAGCGTGGTTGCGACCGTGCGGAGAGAGTGACGCCCGCAGGATCCTACTCGTCAAGTGGCAGCCGCCGGCAGGCCAAGGTAGGCGTGCGCCAGGCGTGGAGTGGCGGAACAGTGATTCGCGATGAGCGAAGCCTGTTACGCCACGACGCGGTCTGGCGTACGCCTACCTTGTTGGCTGAGCGATAGCGAAGCCCTGGACCGACTGGGTCAAAAATGTTTTGTCTGACCTGTCATTTTCTTCCGATTATTGGCACATTTTTTTTATTGTAAGTTTTAAGTTATGGCTGAATCAGATCTACCATGCTCTTGTATACTTATAATGCATGAGTAATAAAAGAAAAAAAATAATTGCCATAATAGGTAGTGCTTTTTTTATCACTGAAGGTCCTATCGGGCGCGGAATAACATTTACAGAGCAAAGTCCCTTTCTGGACAGTCAGAATCGCCTCACGCCGCGCCGCCGCCGCCACGAAATGGGCCGCGGCGCACGGGTCTACCCACCCCCCACACTCTACTTTTGTTTGGACCGCACCCCACCAGGTGGTGCGTCAGCGAGTCCGGGAACCTACAGTTTCCCGAGTCGGCCCTCCTCGTCATCAAATCGTGGCACGCCTGGTACCACGACGCCCTCTCGTTCACATCCAGGGCAGCAGCTCCACACCACTATCCAGTCACCCCGGGTGCCCTAGTGACGACCCGCGGTACCGTCGCCGGTCTCTCCGCGTGCACTTCCAGCAGGGCAGCGTAGAGCGCCCGGTTCAGGTCTCCGCCCCGGACGCCGTCGTCGACCGTCACCGCGCCCTTCACCTGCCTCACCACTCTGGCATGCTTCGCCGCTTCCGGGGTCGCCCTGCCCGCCGGGCACCGACTCTCCAGGGCGTTGAGCCAGGCCCCGGCCAGCGTCACTTCAGTCGACCTCGCCGCCGTCATCCACCTTCCGACGAACAGCGCCTGTGCCTTTAGGCCGGGGTGGTGAAGCCCCAGGCCGCCCCTGTCGGTCGGCAGCACCACGGCATCGAACTCGGAGCGGGTATCCGACCCACGGAAACGCCCCTAGCTCCTGCTTGACCTCATCGACGGCGCTCTTATTGAGGGACACCAACGTGGCCAGGTGCCACAGCAGCGGCAGCATGTACGTGTTGGCGTACCTGGCCCGCTACACGACGTTGAACGCCCGCAGCCTCGCGTCCACCAACATCATCTTAAGGGCCTGCCTCTGCGCCTCCCAGTTGGCCTGCAGCATATTGCCCACCTCCCTCGTGAATACGATGCCCAACACCTCTACCGTGTCACTGTACGGGCACACCTTCTGCGAGGTCTTCCACCCTCCCACCGACAAGGCCTGGGACTTCTTGTTTACCCGGAGACCCGACTCCTCGCCGAAGGCCTCCAGGATCTCCATCAACACAGGGACGTCCTCTGGCCTCTCTAGCACCGCAGCACCGCCATCACGTCGTCCACTAGGGGCGGTCATAGGAAGGTCGATGTTGAAATTTCAAATTTGACATATCAGAAAAGTTGGCCCGCCCTACCAAACGACCAAAAACATTTTTTTTTCAGAATATTCGGACCACTTCTAGGGGCTCCGCAAGAGACATTTGTCGTGAGCTTAGGCAACCCGCCAAGCACCACTTTTTCAACTGTCCTGTCGACAAAATGCGGGAAGTCGGCACACTGTAAGAAGAAGTCGGAATTTTCCGAAAAAAAATAACCGAAGTGTTCGGATAAATAACCTTCCGAACAACCATTGTATTCCTCCGAGAAGTTTTGGATAAATCCAAACACATTTCGGAAAGAGTTTAATCCAACCATTTCGGTAAAATATGATAACTTTTCGGTCTTTTCCAAAAAGTTTGGAACCCTTGTCGCCACTGCACCCCTAAACTTCAAATATAATCCGACAAAATGACGGTAAGTCATGAAATGGTTTACTAACCAAATGGACCCATATCTGTTATTAGTGGCTTGAGTTAGTTCCTGATGACCCAACAAATACGTAAATTAAGGAGGACTCTAAGTACTCAAAAACACCCATGCAGAAAAATTAAAACAAAAAACAACTCAGTAACCACCACTAAGCCATGGCTGTTACAGATTAATCACCAGCAGGAAAAAAACGAAACAGGAGTATAGCTGAAGCCCACGATTACAAACAATTTTTGTAGAAGCCTAAGACTCAGAAAACTAAGCATTGTCTCACAAATAAACTATCAGCAAACCTCATAAAGGCCATTTAACCGTGTTAGGTGAGTATCGACGTACCATAAACGATCATATTATTTTCAGCTCGATCCGCGAAAGGTGATTCGGCCAATATAACGTATTAAAATTCGATATTTTGTCGGATAATGACGTGCTGTTGAATTCGGGTCGGGGGCCATCTTGAATGAGGACCTCAGCGCCCCGTAAGAAGAACAAAAGAAGGAAGACGGTGGCGCAGCGTAGCGCGGGTTCACAACAAAACAGAAGACGCCTTTAAACCCAAACAAAGTGTAATCCTGGTGAACTGGGGGAGGTATTAACATTTTTCGGGACCTGACAACAACATTTATCTTGCGTTTCAAGCTCGTTTGCTCGTTTCACTGTTTGTATCATCTTTCGACACTATCGAAGTCGCACCGACTCGCGAGCGACTTGTGTAAACTTCTGTTCGAGGTAGGTGGCCGAGTCCTGCCGAAAGCCAACGTCGGCTGTTTCACTGTTAAAAAATATATTGGGAATTCCTGAAGCCCTCCGGAAACTTTTTTACGAACTGATCCTTCGTTTTTTTATTTTGAGATTCTCTTTGCTGAGAGCAAAACTCTGCAGAAGATTCGACAGAGGACACATTACCTTCTACAATAGCCACAATATCACACCACATAGGAACGCACACATCCAGTGATAAGTTATTTTATCTGGCGAATTCCTGAAGGTTCTCTGGAAATTCCCAAAGGACAGTTGGAAATAAAGTTACCAACTGATCCTTCGTGATTTCCCAGACATTTTTTTTACAGTGTTAAATAGGATTATTTTGCTCATTTATTACACACTGGATTCAGTGAACAGTCTTTATAGTAATATTAATATTATAATGCGGTGGATGCAATTAAGCTCCTGATGGCTGACTACTGCACAACTGCGTAGTGTCTGTGACGTGCCGAACTTGAGTAGTTACTAGCTCTTGTTATTGTTACGCTCAAGGTTATGTTACCCTGTGTATACACATGTCGACTGTTCTGCTGAGTTGTGTTGGTTCGGAAAGAATATTCAATTTTTATTATTTACTACTATCAGTAGCTCCCTACTTGAAACTACCTTGTTTGCAGCGCCATTTCATTTTACTTGTCGCTTGTGAGTGTCTATTTCTGATGGAATTGAAAAATAGTCTATACTTCCAGCGCCTACAGCACTGAGTGGCCCTCGTTAACTGAAAAACGGATTGATTCTAAGAATAGTAATATGAAACGACTTGGTATGAGCAGTTTGCCCCGTAAGAAGAAGAGTAGGAACAAGATGGCCGCGCGGTGGCGGAGCGTAGCGCGGACCCAAAACATTGCAGACGCCGCGTGTTCAAATCGCAGAAATCGTTGTTTCTCGCGTTTCTTGGCAGTTTCGCGTCGTAAAAAGTTGTGCGACGGCTCGTTTCGACGTTATCGACCCTCTGGATTACGTTGGTGACATTTTTATGATCATTTATTGTGTCTGAGTGAAATATGGTCAAATAACAGTTGTGGAAAACCGTTTCTCGCCGAATATCGACGCGGCTGTTGAGTTTTCAGTGAAATAACCCCTCTGTAATGGAGTGTGCAGTTCATTTTTAAAGTGTTTCGGCATTTTGTTATATTGTGTTGGTGTTGCTGTGCTCGAACAGCCCTTAATCTCATACTCTTGGTATTTTCTGCAGAATTGTTTGGTTAGTTGTGAAACATATTATTGTATTGTTGGTTTTGTTGTGTCTGAAGAGGCTCACACTACAACTTTTTCTCTTTCCAGTGATATACAATGAGGAGACGGAGAAGGTGCCACTATAAAAATTGCACTCATCATGAGGGGGAATCAGAAGTTGTTCGAAATGGAAGACCAAAGTGTGCTTTCTATTCTTTCCCCAAGGATCTGATTCGCACTGCACTATGGCTGCAACGCAGTGGAATTAATCATTTAACACCCAAAAAAGTGACAGGACACAACTGCTTTATTTGCTCATGCCACTTCCGTGCGGGCAGGAATGGTATACCTGAGGAGTCCATTGAAGAGTATGATGTGAGTATAAATACACTGGCGACCAAAATTAGCGGTCCACTTTTTCCGAAGTCCGCCATTTCGTTGCTAGTCGACCTAGAGAGCTGAAACTCCGTGTAAGCACGTGCCAAAGGTTCATCTTCGAGGTCCCTGGACGCCAATTTTATTGGTTCACTCTAAGGGGTGGAACCACCCCCTTAACTCCGACAATGTCGAAAATCGCCGCGAAGGGCGCCGATAAAACCCATGTGGCGGGCAAAAATTGTCAATTTTTCAGTCGGCGTGAACTCATGGACCATTGAAGCTGCTGATTCCTGAATTTCGACGCCCTACGACCATCCCTTAATTTTGGAGGGGGTGGGGGTAGTTTTTGAATTAGGGGTCGTAGAGTTTCGAAATTGATCGCCAAGGGTAGCAGAGGGCTCAGGGGCGTCAAAAATACCCGGCGCGACTTAAATCGACACCATAAAAGTGTAATAAACTCGAAAAAACTGAAAAATTAGGCTTGTTTTTACAGTCATTTTGCGTCCCTCTACCGCCGCTCTCAGTCGAGTTAGGGTGTTGCACGAGACGGTTTTTTACAGTTCGAACCTTTACAAACTAGGCCCCAAACGGACAACACAAAATCTCGACGGCTTCAACCCTTAAATTGCGGTAGCATAGACTCTTACACCCCATTGTTAAAGCGTGACATCCAAACAATCACTCTTACAGGCCACAAAATCCATGGAAACGAACTTGCCTGGCACTTTTTCGATGATTACAGTGGCTGTGGTCAATATTCGCGCAATTTGCGTGCCATAAAATTCGATTCAAAAATTGACTTTTCTTGAAAATCGCTTGCAGGGGTATGCGCCCCTGTAGTTTCAAGGTTGAAGCCCTCGAGATTTTGAGTTCTCCGTTTGGGGCCTAGTTTGTAAAGGTTCGAACTGTAAAAAACCGTCTCCCGCACTACCCTAACTCGACTGAGAGCGGCGGTAGAGGGACGCAAAGTGACTGTAAAAACAAGCCTAATTTTTCAGTTTTTTCGAGTTTATTACACTTTTATGGTGTCGATTTAAGTCGCGCCGGGTATTTTTGACGCCCCTGAGCCCTCTGCTACCCTTTGCGATCAATTTCGAAACTCTACGACCCCTAATTCAAAAACTACCCCCACCCCCTCCAAAATTAAGGGATGGTCGTAGGGCGTCGAAATTCAGGAATCAGCAGCTTCAATGGTCCATGAGTTCACGCCGACTGAAAAATTGACAATTTTTGCCCGCCACATGGGTTTTATCGGCGCCCTTCGCGGCGATTTTCGACATTGTCGGAGTTAAGGGGGTGGTTCCACCCCTTAGAGTGAACCAATAAAATTGGCGTCCAGGGACCTCGAAGATGAACCTTTGGCACGTGCTTACACGGAGTTTCAGCTCTCTAGGTCGACTAGCAACGAAATGGCGGACTTCGGAAAAAGTGGACCGCTAATTTTGGTCGCCAGTGTAGTATTATGTGGTGTTCCTTACATTTCAGTTATTATAGTAGTTTCCTTTCTGCCCTCCAGAGTGACAGTTCTGATGCTGATGACCTTGTGAGCCACAACATGTATGTTTGTTGTCCCTGTTGTAGTCTTAAAGAGGAATTATCTGTTAGTGTTAACGTGGAAAAACTTCTGCAAAGGGGCGCAGGGGGGAACGACCACACAGTTGGGCTGCTGGATACCATACAAAGTTTATTGTTCATGAGCGGAGCGCTGGAGTCACAAGAATAAACCAGAACAAGTATGGATTCACAAAGTGGCAATTTAAAATGAGGAACTAACTATATATAACATACACAAAAGAGATCAAGGATTAAGTACACAATAAATATACAACACGCCCCCTTATTCCACAGATCAGATATAAAGTTAACAAAACATTTCATACTATAACAGCTTCATAGTACAATAAATTAAGAAAAAATAAACCAGCTATAATTTCGTACCACCCCATTTGGAGACTGGGCAAGGAAAAAATATAAAAACCTCGCCAGAACAAGGGAAACCTTGAAGAGGGAAAAACCTTGTCCAGTGGTTCGAAAACGAATACATAAGAACAAATATCAATGCACATCCTTTAGTTACAGGTAGCTCAGATGACTGACAAATGTAAATATTCCACAATTTTTTTTTGCCAAAATGTCGGCTGGCATTAAATCCGTTGACAAATGGTCCAAACTGATGAGTCCTTGGATGCAGTCCCTGACCAGTCGTTTCCTTCAGTAATTTGGACTTGCCCGATTCCTGTCTGTGACAGATATAAAAATCATTAACTGTGTTAACACTATTAACACTATTATAACAGAGTTTACTGGGCTTTTGACGTATCTGAAGTGTTTGTCGGGAAGAATTCTGGACGCCCTTCTCCCTTGAGGTCCGCTTTCAGGTTCCAGCTACTAGCTCCCTGTTTCAGTCCACAGACTGCCTTGTAGAGGGCAGCAAACGAGGTGCTCTGATCCTGGAGACATAAAACCTAAAACAAGAGTTCCATTACGGTGCGTGACATTATACATACTAAAAACAAAGAATGATATTACAAAACTAAAACTTTCAGCAAATGCAGAGGAAAAAGAGCAGGCAGGCACCAGCATCATTACCTGGGAAGACTATTTCAACATATCCAGACATTCATTGCTGAAGAGCCATGGTAGAGTTGTGTGAACCTCATTGCCCTCAGCGTCGGTGCCACGCTGAGGTGCCTTCCGTTTCGAAAACCAAGTCACAGTCTTGGCCCGTAGATCCGAAACGGCAGCATTCTTCAGCTCCTTGGCAACCTCTGCATAAGCGCTCTCTATGGCGTCGTGCACAAATGGTGCCACCTTCTTCAGTCCAATACGTTGTGTGGCACTATTTACCACACGGTCACCAGTTTTGATGCCCTGGAAATTGAGAAAATAACCCGCATAGTCACTAAGTATACCACCCATTACCTTACCCACTACCCGCACTGTCCCATCGCCCTCCAGGCCCAGTCCAGTGAGATACTTTTTCTGCAAAAAAGGAGAGTAATTTATGTACTGCTTTACTTTCAGAACAACGAAATCGTCTTAAATAAACTGAGCACTACATACCAGCCCCTTCGCCAGTGCGGGCTTCTCCGACAGGACACGGTCGAGTTTCACCAGCTCATCCGGATTTGCAAGGGGCAGCTTGAATCCAGGCACCACAGTCTTCGATGACTGGACAGCAAGCTGCGCCCGCAGTTTCCGCATGTGCATGGTGAGCTCCCTCACCATGTCAGACAGCTGCTGCTGTCCTTTCAGGAGAGCCGTAAACTTGGCAGCTGCAACAGGGACATAAAAGGCGCTGTAGTCGACACGCACACTGCTATCCGTGTACAATGAAGAAAATCACTTACAGTCTGACATAGTGTCTGCCGCAGCATCAAGCACACCCTGTACCGCTCCACGGGGGCGCAGCGGTGTAGGGCTAGCTGCTGCAGGTGGCCCATGTGTCCCCGCACTCGTCCCGGGGCTCTGCGTATCCCGGACCGGGAGCCTGCTGGGGCGGGGTGCAGTGACCGCCGGGGCCCTGCCCAGCCCACTGGGGCCGGGGATGGCGCGGCTGACTCCTTGCACCCTGGTCGGAGTCCAGGAAGTGGCCCTGCCGCTGCAGGGGCCGACGCCCACACCTGCTGCACCGGGGCTGCTCCTGACCGCGGCCCGGCCCTGGGGGCTGGCGCTGTGGGCCCCTGGCGCCACGAGCCGGCCACCTGCCGCGCCGGGACTGATGCTGGACGTTGCCAGGCCTTTGGAGGCGGAGCTGCCGATGACTGAGCCTCGACATACGCCGATGCGACCACTGTCCGCGGTCCCGGGGCGTCCCTCGTCCTCGTCGCCGGGGCGCCTCACGGCCTGGAGTGCCCAGCCCGGGGAGACGATGCGGGAGGCGGGAGGGGCGTCGTCGGCGCTCCGTCTCGGCGTCTGCCAGTCGGTGCCCGCAGCCGCGTCGTCCACTCTCTTCCTCTTCCACGGACGTTCCTCATTCCCCGCCACGGTGAAGGACTGCGACTCGCACTCCATCTCCATGGCCAAGAAATCGGCCGGGCAAGGCTCAGCCTCGTCGTCGGAGAGGTCGACGTCACTAGACAGGGCCAAGAAGTCGTCGTCGTCGTCGAAGAGGTTGTCGCCGCCGTGGCCAGCGTCGAAGTCCACGACCTGCTCGCTGACGCCCTCCTCGGCTCCGCCGTGCTCCGCGTCCCTGCCCGCGGCGTCTCGCCACTCGACGGTGGCCGAGTCCTCGCCGTCGCTGCCTGCCGGGGATTCATCCCCGGAGGAGAGATCGGGCTCAGGGCGGGTGTACCGCCTGTGCGGCTTCCCGACGGCGTTCAGAGAGAAGCCCACGTCCGAGTCCGTTTCGGCGCGGAGGCGGTGTCCGACGCGAACCCCACCACCCTCTCGTTGTTGATGTGCCGCTCCATGGCATCCAGACATTTTTCCCAGCTACCTGAAATTTTGAACAACTCAATCATCAAGTCAAGTGTGGAGAAACGTTTACGGCTGAAATAGGAGGCACAGAGCGCCTCGACTCGGCTCTCAGCCTGGCTCGGCTGGGTCTGCTCTGCTCGGCCCAGCTACGGCCCGAGCCGAGCGGGGAGCCGGGCCTAGGCGCTCCGTGCTGGCGGGGAGCCGCTGTGCCAGCGGGGCGCGCGGCATCGTCTCTCGCACACGGCCACAGGGGGCCCTCAGTGACAAATCAACGTGATAACTCACTTGTTGAGTACTTAACATGAACGGAGAACTTGTTAAAACGAATCCTCCGCTCTTGCGGCTTGGCTGGGGTAAATTCTGGTGCCTGCAGAAACTTCGCCAGCCGCTCGCCGCTAATATTTTTGGGGAGGCACAGCTTCGCGGAGCCGTCCTTCTCCAGGTCAACCAGGAGAGCGGCCGCGCAGCAGTCGAACCGCTTCCTCTCCTTCTTGCCCTGGTAACGGACGACGTAGTACCTGCGAACATGAACAGAAGAAAACACAGTCGTGAGCCTCCCATTCCCCCCCCCCTCCCCCGCGCATCGCCCCTCCCCCTCTCGCCAACGCGCACACACACGCGCAGTTGCCCCCTCCCCCTCCGCCCCCCCCTCCTACCCCAGACTCCCTATCGCAGGGGATGCACGACAAATGATGATGTCCCTTTGTACCTTGCGGCGACCGCTTTGGTCCGGATATCGGATAATGGCCACGTCCTGAACCGGTCGCCCAGCTTGTGCACTAAGAAGGTACCTAACCGGCTCGATAACACAGGGTACGAATACGCGTCGGTGTAGTCCCTGAAGACCTTTCCAACAACAAAAGAACCATTTGCTGCTTCAATGAAATTGTGTGCCAAAACGACTGATCCGTCGTTCATGTTACATTACGTTGTCACCGGGGAGCAGGGAAATGACCCGTGCATTACAGCAAATTTCCGAGTAGGCCCTCCCATTCCCATTAAGGCCGCCATGAGGGCCTCCCCTATGACCAGAGGATTTTATAATTGCATTGGGCACAACGGGTGTCCGCGGCGCCAGAAGCAGCTCTCTGTTGCGCTCAGTATACCTGTTCACTAACTGCTGCAACGGCTTAACTCTGCCTCGCACAGCCCTCTTCAAAACCTGAAGTTCATTCTCATAACAGAAAGCTGAAAAATCATCTAATTTACCATACTCAGAACAATCATCAGTTAAATGTAATAGTTGGTGAACATTGTATACAACAAACTCTTTGCCAAGTAACCTTTTAGCATCCTTTACGAACCTCAACAGGTACGAGTGCGCAGCTGTCATAATGTCCTGAGTAAGCTCAGTGCCGGTAAGAAGCGTAATTGCACAGTGCAATAGCATGAACAACTGAAAATACTCTTTCCGAAGCACTGAGCCACTGAGCAGGGCAGGGATTAAATATAGTAGGAACTGACGCAATTCTGTGGCTTTCCATCTCAGTATGTACTTCAGAGACCTTGGCTTCCTACTGAAATCACGTGGCCAAAACTCATGTGCCTTGCATAGGCGATTGCATAGGACATTGTACGATGCTGCAGTGACCTTCTTCCGTATAAGCTTCGGTTTACCAAACAGCACCCAAATCAGAAGGCGTCTCGTTACCCCTAAAAGGACAACATGCAAATAGTCTAGTGGGAACTGCGAAACCATACGGACACCCAGCTCCTCCAGTGGGCTTGCCTCAGTGTGATGCTGGGAATCATCACGATTTACAAATGCCTCATCTGTCCGTGCACAGGAAGCAGTGGATGGGTATGTCATCCGGTTATTTACCCACTTGAAGCATCGCACTTCCCACACCCATGGTGAGCATTGTGCACAGCAATGCCCTTTACCCAAGCACAAGCGGGAGCATCACACACAAATTTAGAAATGCTGACTTTGTAGTGCATCCCCTTATGCAGAAGGCCGTTCAGAAGCAGCTCCTTCATTTCTGTGACAGAGTCATTGAGATAAGGCCTTATAGGTGGCTTGCCTTCGCCGCACCAAACAGAGCACATCTGAGGTGGAATGCGCACACTGTCTACAGTGAAGAGAAGTGGCCAACATTCAAGAGTAGAACTCTTGAAAACGGGCAGACCATCCACATTGAAGGACAGAGGAAGGGACGTCAGGGAACTGTCATACTCCACAACTCTTCGCAGGGCCTCCGTCAAGCCAAAATTGTAATATTCACCTTTGCCAATCCTACGAATGCCAAGCACTTTCTTACTCTGCAGAAGAGTGTCTGGATGTAACGGGAGACTTTGATCATACTCTTCACGCAATATTCTAAGCAGAGATCTTAGAGACGTTTTGGGAATATTACTCTCTACTGCCCACCTTCTCAGTCTGTCCTTGCCTGTGACCGTTCGCTGTACCTCATCCTCGTGCACACTATCATCAGAGCTCGAACACCACTCCTCTCCAACACCGAAGTAATCTGAGTCATCACTGCAGATCCCAGCATCGCTAAAGTCATCAGACACGTCACAACAATCATTGTCTGTATCCCGTTGCATATCAAAAGCCTCACTCACTCCCTCAAAGCCCATTGTCTCATCTACATCAATGGCTGCGCTCCCTGTCTCATCTGCATCCAGGTACGTCTCGGGTGCTTCCACTTGCTGGAGTGAATTCTGTAATTCTTCTTCCTGTGCCTCCAGAATAAGGGCCAACATTCTCTGACGCACATAATTGTAACGTGTTCTTTTGGGAATCATAGCTAACTGAAGCCAACAGCAAAAGTGCAATACCCTACACCTCCCTCCTTTGGTCACGTGCAGTAGGAAATGCCCACTTATATTAATCGACAACTCACCTATTTCTCTCGCATTTCCTGGCTGCAACGGTCTGAGACATGTCCGATGATGTATGCGGGATGTCACCAACTGCCAGCAGGCCACTGAGATTGCTGCCCAACCTGTACATATGACAAGAGCGAAACATTAAATTTCGTAAGATAATTACATGTAGAGTGTGGGTGAGAAAATTTGTTTTCCAAAGACAAGGAGAATCAGCGCCCGCGACACGGCGCGACAAAGAGAAGAACACAGAGAGAGAAAAAGGGAGAGCTCGCCGCTGCGCTGCGCTCAGGCTGTCCGCGGCTGGCGCGGTGCTGCCGCCGCCGCCACCCCTGCGGCCGGACAAGTGGCAAGCGGCAGGCGGGCTGGGCCCAGCCGGCGGTGCGGGGCGTCGCGCCCCGCGACCAGTCCCTTCTACAAGTCCTGGGACGGTACGGCGCGGTCAGCCCCACGTCTCGCCCGCGAAAAACTGTACACACACACACACGCGCACACACAGAGGAGAAGGCGCGCCGAGCGCGGACCGATCCATTATAATGAAAACGAACATCTCCCGATTGTTGCACAACCTCATTTCCTCACCCGGGTCGGGTGCCAGCGCCGCTGCCGGGCGGGCGGTGCGAGCTGCCCTTTCACCTGACCCCCCCCCCCCCCCCCCCCCGCCGGGCGCCGCGCTCAGGGGTCGCGGATGCCGTGCGTGCCCTCTTACTTCGCCCGTCGCAGGCAAACGCGCGCCGAGGTGCAGGCGCCGAGGTGCAGGTGCCACGGTAACGTCGTCGTCGCGCCCGCGAAACACTACACACGCACACCACACGCACACACAAGCACGCGCGCAAGCCTCGCGGCCCGCCTCTCTTCGCACACACAGATTACGTCCCGGAGAGGCTCGCATGCCCGATTTAATCGTTATGCATCGGGCTGTCCACATATCGCAGGCGTGAACTCACCTGGCAGAAATAGTTGCGCAGAAGAATGTGCTCGGGAAAAGCGCCAAACATGCGGAAAGGTACACGACGTTTCGAGTCAGGAGCAGAGAAGCAAGTGGCAGAGGCCGCAGCGGACGTGTCAGGACCTGCACCACCGGCTCCACCAGAGATTTCCGGGGCTGGCGGTGGGGGTGTGGCGCGGAGTGGGGTGGGGTGGCACTGCCCCCTCGATGAGCTCGGCAGATCAACCCCGGCAGCGATAACCTAGACTATTAGCGACTGCATTAAGCATCAGCTGTCGTCTACAATGTTCTGCCAGACAAGCTGATGTCTGTACATTTGAGGACGTGTTTAAATGGACGGTGGATGTGTGCCGATACCCTGGCCATTTGCAAGAGGCCTTGCAGCCATGGCTCAAAAGCGCTATCTGGCGGCGATATGCACTTGCCACTGTGTATCCCCACCCGTCCCAGCTGTCCCAGGAAGTGCCAGTGCAGGAGCAGAGGGAAGAGAGATGGATGCCAGGGAGTTTGAGTTTGAGTTTGAGTTTTATTTAACTGAAGGTACAAAAAGACTAAAAAGTCCTACTAGAGTACCAATGTACAGGTATTTAGATACATACAATCCAGTTCAACAAAGAAGAATAAATAAGGCGCTTAAGCTACTAAAACAGGGTGAAGAAGATACATAAAGTAGTGACGCAGAGGGTTAATTAAAATTGAGAGGCAAGAAGGTGATTTTTAAGCTGAGACTTAAAGCTGTACAATTTTTTAGTAAGAATATGCGCAGGTACAGAGTTCCACAATAAAGGTCCGGTAATCCAGAACGCCCCCCTTCCCATGTCCGTACGGTGCAAGGGAACTCGGAGGAGGAGATGGCTACCTCTTACTGATCGGTTTCTAACATCACAGGCAAACTGGAGCTTATCGGCTAGATACACTGGACAATTGTTACATATAACTTTTTTGAGAAGGGTAACAGAGGCGAAAACACAGCGGTTTTTGTAATTCAGCCACTTTAACTGAGTGAGATAGTTGGAAATGCTACAGTCACTTCTCAGATCGAATATAAGCCTGGCACAAGCATTTTGGACTCTCTGCAATTTAATGGAGCAAGTAACGAGCATCTGTGAGGTTACTACAGAGCCATATTCCAGGACAGGAAAAACGAGCGTTTCCACCAGCTTCTTTCTGACATTTATCGGCAGAATGTCACAGTGCTTCTTTAGACCATGTATGGCTGCTAAGGCATTTTTGCGCACAGTGTTGGCCTGCGCCTCCCAGTTCAAAAACTTGTCCACCATTACACCCAGGTCCTTAACAACACCAGAATATGGTATGGCGGTGCCATTTACAATAACAGGGGGGACAACAGGAGGCAATTTATTACGCATTTTATTATTACCAATTATAATTACTTGTGTCTTTCCCGCGTTTATTGCCAGGTTATGGTTTTTGGCATATTGTACTAGCTTATCCGCTTCGCCGTTAATTGTGATGATAGCATTTTCTATCTCTGATGGTTTAAAGGCAACGTAATTCTGCAGGTCGTCGGCATAAAGATGGTAACAAGAGTTGGTAAATATTTTGTCTAAATCATTTACATAGAGAGAGTACAGAAGAGGACCAAGAACCGAGCCTTGGGGTACACCAAACAACAGACTAATTAAGGAAGAGATATCTGCCCCGTTTACCACTCGCTGGGCTCTTCCTTCAAGATAAGATTTAAACCAGTCAATAACAGAGCTAGAAAGGCCATACATTCTTAACTTAGTCAAAAGTAGCTCGTGGTGAACAGAGGGAAAAGCATTACTAAAATCATAAAGCACAAGGATTGAAAGATATTTAGAGTCCATATTTTCTCGGATATCACCAATTACTTTTAGCAAGGCAGTGGTAGTACTATGGTTTGCTTTAAATCCGGATTGAAGAGGGTTGAAGAGTGAGTTCCTGACCAGAAATTCCACCAGCTGCGCATGCACAATTTTTTCCAACACTTTTCCGAGCGTACACAGTAAACTAATAGGTCTAAAATCCTTCACATTTTTGGCTCCCGAAGATTTCGGGAGGGGCTTGACATTTGCGATTTTCCAGGTGTTGGGGAAGCAGCCAGATTGGAGGGAATAATTCAAAATATGGAGAATTGCTGGGGAGAATTCAACAATCCCTAATTTTATCATTGCTGCCGACACATCATCTACCCCCTTAGCAGTAGGGCTTACCCCATGAAGGGCTTTTTTAAGATCCTCAAAATATACATGCTTGAAATTGAAAGGCTCATCCGTGGTGAGAGGGGTGACATTTTCATACATTTTTATGGAAGCTTTTAACAAATCCTCATCCTGACACTTAACAGCAGTATAGTGGGCATTAAGCTCCTCGGAGCTAGGAAATTTACATGTCTCTCCATTGTTTTCATTGCTAACACCTAATTTTTTGAGATTTTTCCACAAGGTTTGGGAGGAGTTACAGTTATTAAGTATGCCATAGGCATAGCGGACTTTAGCATTCCGTATCTCGCTCTTTGTTCTGTTCTTTAATTTTTTAAACTGGGCAATGAGAATGTGGTCCTTAGAGTATTTTACCTTCTCGTACATTTTGTCCCTTTCCTTAATCATACGTTTCAGCTCATCCGTCAACCAGGGAGAAGGCTTATGCTTAACTTTAACAGATATATAAGGAGCATGCTTATCAAACAGGGCGTAAACTTGCTGATAAAAGTAGTCTAGCTTTGAATTGATATCTTGAAGATGGAACATATCGTGCCAGGGTATGTCAACAATATCTTTTTTAAAATGCTCTAAATTAAAATTTCTGAAGCTCCGGAATGTTGATAGGCGGGGGGTAAACCTGGGCACATCCAGAGAAAAAACAGCCGTGAGGAGGTCGTGGTTAGAAAGACCACTTGCGCACTGATTAAAGTAAACCAAGCGCTCGCTCAATGAGGAGGCAATCATATCCAGGTTTGAGTGGTAGTCATGTACATGGTAGGTATCGCTATATGGGACTCTTACAAGACTAAGGAGATCAAGAAACTCAAGAACCGACTTTCCGTCTCTGATGTCACAAGGCTTACTGCTCCCAAAGTGGGCGTTAACATCTCCGAAGACCACATGATATTTATAGTCAGTACTAAGGGAGACAAAGTCCTCAGTGAACTCATCGAAGTACCCTGCTTTCGGAGGTCTATATACACAAGCCACAAGTATTTTAGTATCAGCTAAGGATAATTCTACAATTACATAGTCGGGTTTTTTAGGGTGAGGCATAGAGAAGGACTTCGACAAAAGTTTACAATTATGAGTTTTCTTAACATAAATGGCAACCCCGCCCCCGTTGCCAGACACAGGGAGGGAGACAGAGAGAGAGAGAGAGAGAGAAAGAGTGAGAGAGAGAGCGAGGCAGTCCCTACCTTCCTCAGCGAGCCCACACCCTCCCCCTCCCTCCTCCCCTACGCCTTGGCCCGCCAGGGCCCTGGTGTGCTGGTACTCGTCTGCCATGGTGACAACGCGGCGCGTAGGTCGCGCGCGCTCGGGAGTCATAGAGACGGAGCGCGCACCCGAAAATCACGAATACCGGATGAGAACTATGGCGAGAGGGTGGGGGTGAGGGGGGCTTTAGGAGAGATAGAGATACGGCGCCGGGGAGAGAGGCTTCGTACCGAAACCGGGTTCAAATACTAGGACTGGCCGCGCCGGCGGGGCGTAACACTAGTGGCGTGACGGTACTACGGGGGGCTTTCGCAGTGGGAGCCCGGCCTGCCATCATGGGGTGGGGAGGGGAGGGGTAGGGGGGGGCGATGCTGCATCGGCAGCGGGGGACAGGGACATGTAGGAGACGGCGAGGTAGGGTCCATCGTCAAAGACGGCTGTGGGACAGTCGGTTGTGCCGCGAGAGATAAGGGCGAGGCGGCGGCGGTGGCGCGGCGCGGTCGCGGCGCGGTGGCGCGGCGCGGTGGCGCGGCGGGTGGCGCGGCGCGGTGGCGCGGCGCGGTGGCGCGGCGCGGTGGCGGTGGCGCGGCGCGGTGGCGCGGCGCGGTGGCGCGGCGCGGTGGCGCGGCGCGGTGGCGCGGCGCGGTGGCGCGGCGCGGTGGCGCGGCGCGGTGGCGCGGCGCGGCGCGGCGCGGTGGCGCGGCGCGGTGGCGCGGCGCGGTGGCGCGGCGCGGTGGCGCGGCGCGGTGGCGCGGCGCGGTGGCGCGGCGCGGTGGCGCGGCGCGGTGGCGCGGCCGCGACCCCGCAGCTCACCGCCAGCGGCACGGGGCCGGGCAGTCGTATGACAGGTGCGCTGAGCGCACGCCGTGTCCCGGGCTCGCATCAATCATACCGCCCGCGCGGGGCGCCTCGGCTCGCGGCGACTCACGACACGGACCGCGCCGGCCGCGCATGCAACGCCTGGAGCCCGCGGTGCAGCGCAGCAGCGCAGCAGCGCAGCCCCGAGCGCCAGCGTGCGGCCAGCGCACCACCGCGAGGGACGCGACGCGGCAGCGGGGCAGGATGGATGGCGGACTGCCGCGGCGGGGGCGCGCGCCCGACGCCCAACCCAGGCCCTTGTCCTTGTAGTGCCAGGCCCTTGGGACCATTTGAAAAACCGGAACAGGACCCGCCGTACCCGCGGCCATCCACTTGATCCGGCATCCGGCCGCTCCGGAGGGGGGCCGCGGGGCGGATAAGTCCGCGGGACGGGTGCCGAACAGCAGCACCGACCCCGCTGTCCCGGACCCCGCGCCGGGTCCGGCGACACGCGTGCGGGCTGGGCTGTGGAGGCATGTTCCACGTCCATTGCAGGACTGGCAGTGCAGTACTTTCCCCTCCGGAAATGGGGCTGGACACGGCGTAGCCACGCCGACGACGCCGTCCTCAGACGTGGCCGACGGAGGAGCTGGGGTCTCCGACGAGCCGGGAGGCGGAGGCCCGGGCCGCGTGCGCGTCGTATTCCGCGGGGGAGGTGGGAAGGGGGGGGGGGCGGTGCGGTGGGTGGGGGAGCACAGGACCGAGGACTGCCCCCTGGACGACAGTGCGACAACGTCGCTGAAACGTGGCATCACCGGTGGGCATAGACAAAACTGTGGCAGTGCAGGCCGGGCCCCCGCTCCGGAGGGAGGCAGCAGCCCGGGCCCTGACCTGTGCAGCCCATGAGCCCAGAGCTGCGAGCCGGCCCGGCCCAGCCCGAGCGGCCCCTCTGCGCCTCCATGCACAAGCTCTGCCCCCACCCCTCCTCCCCTCTCCGTCTTGCAGTGAGGACATGCAGACCTGCAAGGCAGGCGGCGGCGTAAGAGGGAGAGAGAGAGAGAACCGGGCGCGACAGACAGAGCGAGGTAGAGGCGCGCGCATGGGAGAGAGAGAGAGAGAGAGAGAGAGAGAGAGAAGGGAGAGGGAGAGAGAAGGGGGAGAGAGCAAGGGAGATAGAGGGATTTCATTTCATGTATTTTATTTATGGTACAGATTCATAAAGGGCTTTTTCAGTCCCACTGTCGTACCCCTACCGCTCTCTTACAGAGAAGAGAGAGAGAGAGAGAGAGAGAGAGAGACGGAAAGAAAGGTGCGCGACAGACACTGAGATAGAAGGGGGTGGGGAGAGTGAGAGAGATAGCTGGAGAGGCGCGTGATAAGGGGAGAGAGAGACGATAGGCTCACGCACTTGAGTGGTGTAACGGGAAAAAGAAATGAACTCGTCCAAGACGACTTACCCCTGAGGTACCGGACTGCATTCGCGCCGCATTCCATGGTGATTCCGGGAGACTGCGGAGCAACATGCCGGTGGTAGGTGACCGAGGCGCACGAAACGTCGTGGTACCTGCCAACGTGCAGTACTTGTTGTAGTTTGAAAACCTCTCTTACTGCAACCACTGCAACCACACACGCCATTTCGCACGATTTAGCACTCACCATAGGCATGTCGGATGCGGTCCGCGGCCGTTGCGGGGTCCTGGCGACAGAGACGTGTTTAAGGGTGTGCAATCGTACTTTTTTTTATTTCATAAATCGATAGTTTTGAATGCGCTGATTGTAATGGTATGTGTCTGTCCCTCCTAGCCCGTCTAGTTTTGGCTCTAGAACCGTCCAAACATTCCCTTTTTTCCACTTTTTGAGCCAGTCAAACTCGAGAATTTAAAATGGTATGGTGACGAGACTTCCCATAAACAGAGTACTTTACTTGGACTATGTTTTGAAATAGTTTTCGTGTCAGTGCGATTTCCAGGAAGGCTCCTGGAATCAGTTGAAAGTGGACCGATATCAGAGAAGATTTGCAAGTGGAGGGCAGCGAAAGACCAAGTCGAAATTACATTCAAAACATAGCCTCATACTTCCTCTACAAGATGAGACCAATACCATATTTGTAAGTCAACTGCAATTTGAGCTTGACTGGCTCAAGTGCAGGCCTTTTTCGAGTTCCAAGCATGAGTAGAGAGAGACAGGCTACACCTTCTCACTCGCACGTGGCGGGGTGAGGAGGTGCGTGGTGCGGGGAGCCGTCCCTCCCCCTCCTCCCACCGCTGTGACAATGCGCGACGTCTGCCGGAGCACCGGAGCCCGCTAAACATTACAATAGGACGAATTCGACGCGCCCCATCCTTTTAAACCTGACGGTAAACCAAATCTAGACTGCCAAATTATTAACACTTGCAAGTCACTCCATCGTTTTCGCCGCCTCGTGGCAGTGTGATTTCGTTGTTGAATCGTGATCGTGCGAGGTTTTAGAGCCGACTTGTGGTTGCCGAAAATCCGGAAGAAGAGCGAAACTGAGCCAAACTCTGGTCCGGAAAGCCGAAGCTGGCCGGTTGCACCGACTTCGGCGGTGTTGCAGCGGCGTTGCCACCTTGTCTGTTGGGGAGGAGGTGGTCAGCCTACCCACCCCTCCCACCCCCTTGTCCTTGTATTACCGTAGGCCCCTAGGACCCTTTGGCTAAACCGGAACAGGACCCGCCGCCGGGACGCAGTTTTGAGGGCTCCGGGCCGTGTCGAGCCACGCCAGCCCGAAGGGCTCCTCCCCCCTCGCCGATCGCTCCCCGCGGGCCCGGCCAGGGAGCCCCCGCCGCGGAGGTGGGGGCGGGGGCAGGGGGGCTCCCTGGCCGGGCCCGCGGGGAGCGATCGGCGAGGGGGGAGGAGCCCTTCGGGCTGGCGTGGCTCGACACGGCCCGGAGCCCTCAAAACTGCGTCCCGGAAAAGCCGCGACAAGCGAATTTCGCGGAACGATTCTATGGACACCGTTCAACACATCGCAGAACGGAGGGCAGGGACGAGTAAAGGAAGAGTGCGCCGAGGGGATAACAGGCTCCGATTTTTTAATTTCTACCCCGAGATAGCCGCAATTCAAGGGTAAACTTGGACACGTTTTCCGGAAAATCCAAAAAATTTCCACGCTCGTCAACCTTACTCTCAGCAAGATTGAGGCCTCCTCCACTCGCTCACAAATTTTCAAAACGAACCGTCCCATACGGAAGGCGTGCTGACGTTAGAAAGACATACGAAATCACCTTTCGGAGCGCCGCTCAGAGGCCGCCGCGCGGCTGCCGGGGCGGGTGTCGCGCTTGAAGGATCTCGGAAACCTCGGACGGCCAACTGCAAGAAACTCACCGGTTGCGTGGGCACGCGTGCAGGCAGCTGTGGCTCGCGTCCTGGAGCGCGTAGCTGCAGCACGGCGTCATGTCCTGCGGAGTGCGGCTGCAGCACGGCGTCAAGTCCTGCGGAGTGCGGCTGCAGCACGGCGTCATGTCCTGCGGAGTGCGGCTGCAGCAAGGCGTCATGTCCTGCGGAGTACGGCTGCAGCACGGCGTCAAGTCCTGCGGAGTGTGGCTGCACCACGGCGTCTTGTCCTGCGGAGTGTGGCTGCCGCGGCCCTCCCGATACGAATGCCGCCGGAGTGCCGCTCGCAATACGAGCCGGCAGGGCTGACTGAACGCAGAGGGGAGCCGACTCCCATACCTGCTCCAGGTGTTCCGTCCCGTGCGAGAGGATGGGGGCGGGGGCGGGCCGGGGACCAATCTTTACGTTGGCCCTAAGGGCGCGTCGGTCGTTGCTCCCGGCTACTACGGCGCGCACCGTGCGTACGGGCTTTGAGACGTAGTAAATATCTCTTGGAGAGGCAGACAATGCGACCTGTCACTAAGCCCCCTAAAGCCCCCGGCCTGAAGTCACTGCCCCGCCTCCGCAGTGATCGTTTGCATGACAGAGGGGCGGGTGACGGATGACTTCGGAGGGACCCGGCGTGGGCGGTGTCGTCCTCCCCCACCCTCCGCAAAGATCCGGAAGGTAGGCGGGCGGAGCGGGGCACCGACACGGGGGCGGCGCCCCCCCCCCCCCCCCCCTCCCAGCGGACAGCGTCACCAGCAGCAGCAGCGGGGCCACGGCGCCGACACAATCGCGCGCTCGCACTCCAACGAGACCGAGGGCGACCGTCTCCAGCCGCCACCCCCTGCTGAGCGGCCGCGGGCGGACGCCGGCACCCTCCGCGGCGCGGGTGCGGAGGGACTGCGCGAGGCCTTAGGGCCGCGGCCAGGCCGGCCGGACGGCAAGGCGTAGAGCGCGCACACGAAGAGCGATTGGGACGGAGACACCCAAAAGTTCCAGCCTGGGCCGGCCGAGCACACGCATACCTCGCGGCCGACGCGCCGCCGTTTCGCGAGGCAGGAGAGGCCGCTGTCGGTGACCGCCACCCGCAGGCCCCGCAGCGCGCACCCCGAGGCGCCGACGGTGGCCGCTAGCAGCAGCACGATGAGGTGCAGCTTGAACAGGTGCAGCAGCCAGGGCGGCGGCCCGGCGCCGACACCCGTACGACGGTGTGTGCCAGGCTCATGGAGAGGGACCGGGGGAAGGGGGAGGGACCGGGGGGATCGGTAGCGCGCGGAAGTGCCGCCCCGCCTCGCCCTGACCTGCGCCGCCCCGCGACGCGCCGCCCCGCGGGACAGGCCTCGAGCCTCCAGGCAATCGCTCTGCTGGGGCTGCCGCAGGACCGCGGGGCCGGGCGGGGGAAAACACTGCGACGGAAGGGTCCGTGCCCGCGGCGCGCCTCCTCTATCGGCCACGCTGCTGTACGCTTGTCGATTAAAGCTCTTTCCCTGTTCGAATCACTGTTAAATGCACACCTAGGTTTTACACCGAAATACTAACCTTCTCACGCCTCATACCTTGCTCAGAGCACATGTTTCCCGGAGCAGTACGTTGCATTTCCTTGTCTTGGATTTTCGTTCGATATATCCGCCGTCTTTCTTTACAAAACATGATACATGGTAAAAGATAAATCAGCATCGCTCCTGCACAGAATTTACAAATTACTACAAACAAAGCCTCGCCCCGGCGAGCGCCTACGCCCCCTGTAAACAATACGACACAGCGACACCGGCCGTGTCGAGCACAGCCAATCACAGGTGCAGCACACACAGCGATTTCTGAACGTACACGTGTCTGCCGTGGTTGTATTTTTGATTTTTAAAACTGTTGTCCAGCATCGTTGACGTTGACACTTCAGTACAAAGGGAACAAGAACGTAAACACCGCTTTTGAAGACAGTAATTGTTTCGAACGCAGGCCTTTTCGTAACGTCTTCGGCTTGTCGGCGTAACGATCACTTATGCAGAACAGCAGGCGGGAGAGGGCGGGGAAGGGAAGACGGGAGAAAGGAGGGGGGCGGGGATGGGGGAGAATTGTCTTCCTGGTCAGCTGATCGCAACTCCGGGGCAGTGTTCCGCACAGTTCCGCCGCCCGCCCACCCACCCGCCCACCCACTGACGACCGGCCTCCTTGCCGCAATATGGAGAGACACGGTAAGCCACATGCTATCGTTTCTTAGTCGCAAGTTCCCGGCGCTGACAAACAGGGCAGTCTCTGCGTAGCGTTTGTTTGCGGCTCCGAGTCGCGTGGTCCGTTTTGGGACAGTAGTCGGGCGCGCCCTTGGGGACACGTGACGTGCCTCATTGTTTCTCATTGGCGAGAGTTCCATTCATTAAACTGCCGGGGGCGGTGCTGCCATGTTTACGTCGCCGCGGGAGGTGGGGGGGGGGGGGGGGGGGGGGGCAGCCGGACACCGCGACGCCCGGGTCGAGCGGGTGTCGTGGCTTCTGTTCCGGCATTGCCCAAGGGTCCCTTGGGCCTATGGCACAACAAGCACAAGGGGGATGGGGGAGGGGGCACGGGTAGTCCGAGAAGTCGTGCGGGGGGAGTCGACCCTGACCGGATGTCTGTATCAGCTGATGCTGTCCAGCTTCCCGAACCACGGCTGAGGACGGAGGGAAGAGTAGTAGTAGTGGGAGGAGGAGGGAGAGGGGGGTGGGGTGGGGGCTGTCATGCAGCGGTTTGGTTTCGCTAATGTGCTGGGGTTGTGCCGCTCTAACAGCTGATGTGTTGCTTCGTTGCAGTATTGCGCCGCCGCGCAGCAACTAGGCGTTGCCCTAGTCGGGGACCTTTCGGGGTGCCGGCAGCAGTGCTGCGCCCCCGCCCTACGCGGGGGCCTACTGCAGCAGCAGCTGCCGGCACCGCCGCACGCGCCGCCTGCGCCGCCCGCGCCGTCGCCCGCGCTGCCCGCGCCGCCCGCGCCGCCCGCGCCGCCCGCGACGCCCGAGGCCAGCCATGGCGAGCTCCGCCGGCCGGAGCTCTGCCATACTGGCTGAGGCAGCCCCGGCCGGCGCGGGGCTTTTATTTGGCGGCACGCCGTAAGTCATTTACTGCTTCATGATTTCGTCGTACCCATGTGCAACGCTGCTAAGGCTCGTGTCCTTATTTGTTGCAGAGACGGCGACCGCATGATGTTTTATTTCAGAAAAGGTCTTCTTGGAAGTTTTAAGAATAAAGTAAATTTTAGCAACAGATTCGTGAAAGAATGAATTATTTATTCAAGTATAAGATACACGCTTGTCCTGCCAGTCTGATCATTTTTAATGTCTTGAACGACCTGTTACATACAGAGCCTGCACTGCAATCCCAACAGTGATGTACACTTCAGCTGTGATGAAACCCCATGCCAGCTGCAGCTGTCGTATTTTTCACTAATCACAGTTAACAATGAGGAGTTCATCACACTTAGCTGCGATAAAGCTCCATCAATACGTTTGCCTGTGATGAAGGTCCAACTGCAATGGTCATTGTAGCTCCAGGTGTATTATTTCTGACTTATCACGCTTGTTCTTCATCACAGCTAAACGTATTGATTTCATCAAACTTGCGTAGACAGTGTGTACGTACACAAACTATTGCACATCAATGAGAATGATCGCACTGTATGTCCGCACGGTACACAGCACTTCTTGGGGGAAGGTGGTCCACGGTCCATCTCACACCATCGCGTTGATATTTCTTTGGTCAAAGTGGAAAGGGTTGCTCATTCCTCGCGTAACACTGCAGGGGCAAGAAGGAAGAGTTAATACAGTGCTGGACACTGAACACAAATAGAAAATAATTTTAAACAAGTCAACTAGTATTTTTTATGGTGTATTTTTGACACTTTGCGATAGCACGCTATTAACTATTTGTTTGTGCCATGTAAACTTGACTGTCATGAGTAGTTCTCAACTCTTAGTGCGCTCGGAAGGCACAGGAATTTTACAAAAGTACCCCAGAATCCAGTTGTTTTCAGCTCGGCAACATAACCTACCGTACACATGTAGTAGGCCTAGGCTGGTTTAACATCAGAGAGCACGCAGAGGATATGTGATGCGATTTCTTTTGTCGACTTACCTTATCAGATTTATTGTAATGCCAGCTCACACTCCGTCCATAGCAGCAGGGAAGGTAAGGGCCAACGCCTCTGTCCAGACAGCTGCAACAGGCGGGCTGCGACACGCAGCGCCCTCTGGCGCCCGGCACTGTTAAACCGGGAGTACCCCATGCTGCCAGTGTGTGCTGGGAGGTGGGGTATTGCAGAAGCAGATCGTTTAAAAATGGCCCATCGGTGGGGCACCAACGTCAGTTGGGGATGGGTGTTATGTTATGGAAAATACTAGGTAGAGCGAACACGCAAGGCTGGGCCAACAAATTTATTCCTAGGGTACGGCATCAGGTCTGTAGTGGAGTTAATGTTCAAAATATCAAGTGTAAGGAGTTCAAGTTGCAATGATCAAATGTAAAGAACATATTCCAGTTCTTTGGCACCTTACCATCACATCCTCGCTCTGCATTTCATCGCTTTAATTGAAGTCGGAGGTGCAGATATCACACTTTAATTTCAATAGCTATTATGAGATGAAGTCGAAGTTTGAAATGTCAAGTTCCATGCTTTGGTAGCAGAATGCAAAATGCGCACCATCCTGACAGGCCTTGCTAGACAGCAAAATAACGACAGAAATGTGGTGTACGAGTAATTTTTTGAAAGAAAATAAGTAAGCGAATTCTGATCAGCTTTTATATAAAGCGTTTTCCTCCTTGGAAACAGAGAACCAAAAAAGGGTAGTATACCATACCATGTGTGTTTCAAGCTGTGTTGCCAAACAACAGTAACATTGGGTGCTAACATTGGGTGCAGAACAGGGTTACTGAAAGAATAATCTCACGCTACATGATAGACGTTGCTTTTTGCACTGAATGTAATTTATTGACGACTGTGCCTAAATATAATTTACACATTATCAAAGCAGTCCTACAATAAGCATTGCGGTCACTTGAAAAGATGCACAAGCAGCACTAATAACAATCAGGTGATTAGCACATCAAATAACTGCTACTAATAATTACATGACAATTGCAGAAGCTTGGATATATTATAACACTTCACTGTACAATAGATTTGAAGCAATGTTGAGACACTGCATCACCTAGCCAACCTCTCTTCTTCCTCACTGAACCACGTCTTGTCCGAGTCATCCGATTCTGCAATACAGGAGACAAATCAGATCGTACAACATGGTACACACAGTATGAAACATGAAACTTATACCGCAGGTGATCATACCGTTAGTGTCCTCATGTTCAGACCGAGTTAGGTCATCGTATATGTCAACTTGGGAGTTCACAGAGGCATGAGAGCAGTCATGACCGAATAGACCAGCAACTTTCTGGCTGGCTCCTTCTACGCCATGAATGTTGGCTACCCTCCTCACGTATTCCCTGGCGCTGTCCTTCGCTGTATCCTCAGTAACTGCAAAGTAGGAAGGTACCGATATGCGAAATGGGATGATTGTCATGCTCAGGGCGATAGTAAGGCAATACGTACCACCACAGCCCAGGACGACAGTCATGTGGGGCTCCTCATCCCCCGTTGTCACCCACACCAGATCACCACACTCGTAGCCTGCCTCGCGATGGACAAACCCTTGGCTGCTGTCATACTGCGTCTGATCTGCTTCAGTGCACCGGGCTTTCCCGGTGATGCCCGTGTCCAATACAAAGTACACAATGTTGTATTGTGTGGCTGCCATACTTCACCTGCAATGCAACGAAATAATATTAAAAATTGATTCAATCTAGTATTATTGTTATTGTCCATGCGAAGAGTTCAAGTGCTCTTCACTGAATATTGGCTGCTCTAGTACAGAAACATAACAAAGCTAAAATTTCCAGGTTATGTTTCGGCATACACAGAGATATGTTTCTGATAAATGGTATTTTTTCGCACGCACCTGTTTTGTGTATATGATTTGCAGCAAATTCGCAGATATCGTCCAGCGGTATACACTCGTATAGGTAACACGATCAGAATGTGAAGAAAAGACGGAAAACGCACTTCACACAGGAGCCGTTGTTTACGTCGCGACGTGGCGATATGTGGCGTGGCGTAGCGCGGAGTAGAGCGGAGCGGCGGCAGAGTTCGCTCCATCGGCTCCGTCCGAAGGGAAGGGGAGGAGACAAAATGTACTGCGGGCCTGCCTACCTATCACCATGGCGGACGGCTGGCATCGGCGCGGCCCCAATGCGAACAAGGAGGCGGATGGGCTGTCGTGCCACGGAAGTCATTGTATGGTCGTAGTTTCGGACATTGCCGAGGGGACGTCGTCGGGTGGTCTACGGGTGTGACACTTTGGACGTCCTACCGGGCATTTCCCAGGACGTCGTCGGGTGGTCTACGGGTGTGACACTTTAGACGTCCTGCCTGACATTTCCCAGGACATCAAGATGGACGTTACAGAAATCACGATCACTACCCCTGGCAACTGGGCACACACACACACACACACACACGCAATCACGCACAATCGCGGTTCGCGAAGGCTTGGATGGCCAGCGTAGGCCTCGGTAGTACGGCACCGCGTTGTTTTGCCTCGCTGAGGGAATCGTTGGAGAGATGTTACTCGTCCTCTGCTCCCTTCATAAATCAGGGCGACCCCTGTCATTCTCGTGCCGGGTCGGCCGGGAGGAGACAAAAGGGCCTGCAGCCGGGCGGGGGAGTGAGCCGGGGGCGCCCGCGGACCCACCTAACTCACCGGCCGCCTCCCGCCACCGATCAAGCACTCCGCGAACATGATGTTTTAAAATTGCAAATTGACGCCACATTTTTGCAGATATCGTTATCAGCTCTTGCAGTCACACGCACTGAAATTGCAGAGGCCGCGGAGATTTCCGATTTTTGATAGGTAACCTGGTTCTCCTTCTATCGGCCCCTAAAGTGCCCCAACTTCTCGACATTTGGAGATTTTCAAAAATCGATAAAAAATATTTAGAGACGCAAATTTGAAAATCGGAAATCTCCGCGGCCTGTAAACATCTTTCATCTTTCATCGGGTGGAAGAACGATCAAGATATCTGTAAAAATGCGCCGTCAATCTGCAATTTTAGGCACCCCTGAAAACAGGTCGACACCACCCGAAAGCTCAACTGAGGCCCCCTCTTAAGTTTTGCATATAAGACAAAGAAAACAAAAAAAAAGAAACAAATAGGAAACTATTGCCAAACTTCACCTCCTGAATAGTCTCTAACTGATTGGTACTAGCAGATGCATCAATAGGTTTGTCATCATCTTCATCAGCAATATCATGATGCAAGGTAGCACCGACATCACAAACATCAATGAATATTTGAGTATAAAAAGCCTCATCTTGAGTTTCGGTTTCATCAGCCTTAAATACATAAGAGAAAAATTAAACCCCCAACATTTACAAACGGGTGAGTGTAACCAAATATATAACCATTATAATGCTTACTTTTTGTACCAATACATGCTTTTCTTCACCAGTTTTCCCGACTATTTTATCTTCATTTTCATGAGAATTATCTTCAACCTGATTTGATAAAAAACAGTTATTAAAAATAGAGAAGTTACTATGCGCCTGTGAAGTTGTTAGCAAAAACAAATGCATATGTACATAGAATATACCAAATAAGCTTACCCCGTGAACCTTTAACATGTGAGCATGTTTCTCTCTGGGCATGGTGAGCTTTTTCCTTCGTTTTCGTTTTCTTGTCGACTTATGTGTGTGCTACTTCCTCGGTTCCCACCTCAAGGTACGCATCCACTAACGGCTGCTCAACGAACTACAAAGAAAAGTAAGTGTTATACAGTGTTGAATTGCTTCTAATGTGCCACATCACACTACGGTTTTCAAAAGCAACTCGTCAACAAAGGAGAAAGTGAACTTTACCTTTGGCAGGCCTTTAATTTTCCCTTTAGCCTTTCTGCCAATCCTGCGTGTCACGCCCTTTCCTCTGGCAACTTGTTTCCTTTGGGAACTTCCTGAGACTCCTGCCTCCGTATCACAAACAGCATCACTCATTTTTGCTGCAAGAAAGAGTTACAAAGTATTAATGGTATTAACAGTCACAAAACCATTGCACAACAGGACAAAATAAAGAGATGAAGCTTTTAAGCAGGCAAACGTCACAGCGTTTAAAAACTAACCTGGGCGTGGCTGTCACGGTATATTTTCATTTACCCACCAATAACTTAACAGAACTCTCTTCAAATCAAACCATTCACCGGGATTTGTTTTGATTGGAAACGCGACTGCTACAGCAACAACCGCAGCACCGCTGCTCACACGATGGTATGAAGAATCGCGGTGCCAGAACGGGCTTCGCAGCAGACGACCAACAGACGACCCGCCGGCAGCGCGAAACCGCTCGTAAACGAATACAATACGTAACGCCGAGAAATGTTTTTATTTATTTATTTATCCCTGTGTGTTTCCAATTTTCGGTGAGTTGATCAATGCATCCCTCAGAGATTTTCCTTTTGTTTTCAGGGCTTTGCTTTGTGGTTCGTGGCGCCGTTTGTTCACATTGCTTTCCCTAAAATACGAGTGTTTAGACGTGCATCGCAGTGTCCCTTTGCTTTTAAATCGGGACTGACGAATCGGCCTCCGATAATCGGAAACGGATGGTACAAAAGGAAACAGCGAAGCTTTAAGATTTGCAACGTAACATTTTTCGTCCGCAATTGTTAGTGCAAACGTGTGAAAATCGGATAATACTGGACGGCCGTCCTAACCTCCCAGGTTCGACGTTCTCCTTTCAAAAATCGCCATTTCCTCGAAAGGGAACGGAATGTCAAACGGATTGCAGGAAACAAACCATTAAAGCCTTATGAAACTTTGGCCCGCTTACTATGGCCACTAAAAGTGACTCTCGATTTCAAGACGAATTCCCGTGTCCGCGCACGGTCAGCCCGTCCGTGTCGGCTGTATTTTCGTATTTGCTTCGAGCTAAATGGTCAAAGTAACATTTCAGTGGTATGGACATGGTTGTATCACCCTTAGGTGCCACCCCGAGTGTTTTGATGGTGGTTTTAATCTATATTTTCGCAATAAACAGCCAGTTTCGGAGTGGACTAGAGCCGCGCCGTCGGTTCAAAATTTGCCGTCCCGCCGTCTGGAGGGCTCGCGCTGTGCCCGCCCCCCACCCCTGCCGTTTCTACTGCCTGATAACTTGTGGCTCGTCTAAGAGCGACATATGTCGCTTCAGGATTTACAGTGACTTATTCTAGATTGAGATATATTAAGTATCCTGAAGAGGTTCGTTCACTGGCTTTTTGGGGGGTGTCCATAGCCTTGCTCTCCATTGCAATTGTTGGTGTCCATAGTAAGGCACAGTTGGTCAGCTGCCAAGTCCTTGAATTGTCGTTTTTCTCACTTTCAAAGCCGAAATCACCGAAAACGTAGCAGATACGGCATTTCTCTTGAAATTTGAGTCGTGCGGGTTGAATTGACTTTAGGGAAAAGTTATTTTTAAATGCCAGCAAAAGTTGACATGGCAGCAGATCACAATCTTGCTCGTCATCGGAAAGCCCTGACACCGCACCCGTATGTGTCGCTTACAGCCACCATCATAATCGAACCGTTCACGAACTGAGCCCAAAACCCCATGTCGTAAGATCTCGCCGTTAAAAAGTTGTCTCTCGATGACGGGGTGCCGGATCTCGAGACCAGCAGTCAAAGTGTGTCATAATTCGCCATGGCCCGCTACGAGCAGTGCCCCAAACCCACGTCGCTAGCCCTCGCCGTTTGAAAGTTCCTGCGTGCCCCGAGGCACACCTGGCCGGAATCAAAAGGTGGACATGAACCCTAGCTCGATCACCCTTTTGGTCGACCGATGTCAAATTCGGTTTATGGGGGTTTTGAGACATGACGATTCCAATTTTGAAGACCATTTGGGACCGTTATTTACAGTTTTGACAGCAACTCATTAAAAATTTTCAGATTTTCTACCGATTTTTACAGTATTTTGTGTGGATAGGTTCTTGAGACCCCTAGTTATGATTTCGATGTCAGATTGAACCTGTGAAGTACCGCCCGGCAGTGTCTAAATTAAAATCTACCGGTTTTCAGCAAATTTCGTGTGTCGGCGTTTCTTCAATTGCAGATTACGATTTTATGTTCCGTTGCCATTAGCCGCCTTTGTATGGCAGTAACAGTTAACAGCTTCGTTTTGCTGGTGTGTTGCAAGTTTCTAGTTCCTGGAGTGCTGAAAAGATAACTTGGCCACCATGCAGGCGTGGAGTTGATTGTTGTCAAACGCGCGGGCCTCTGGGACCCACACCTTGCCAATCATGCTACGCCCCAGGAGCTTCTCCGCGGCTTGGAGGTTGATGGTCCCATTACGCAATCTGTACGTGCCCTGCAACACACATTTGTTTAGTGATGTGCGCTCGGACCTGATGGGTGGTTAAAGTTATTTTTCGAGTAGATGTTTTTGCGCCTGCTATCTATGTTTGAGTGAGGATAACAATCATTGTAGAAACAAATTTTGGTGGCTCTTGACAAGTGGAAGGGCCGCAGGGGCAGTGGTCGAAAGTATTTTTAATGCCTTCCTGCACCTTGTACAGTAGCTTCCTCGGCAGTCGTGTCAGGGCAAAACCAACCATGGTTGGGAGATGAGAAACGAAAAGTGTGAAAAATAACCAGTAAAACCGGCCAAATTTAAGCGAATAGATTCAATTATCAACGCCGTAACAACAGCGGTCGAGCTCACGATCCGAGTCAAAGCGACTGAAACTGAAAGACAAAATCCCAATGAAGGTCAATTATGCAACCTATTCGACGAAAAACCGATGTGTAAATTTTGAGGTTATAGAAAATTCAGAAATGAGGTTTCATGCCTGCACTTAAGCTAAGCGCAGAATCTGACGTCCGACGTTTTCGCCGCGACTTTAAATGGCGTTTCTATACACTGGTCTCGCGCAAGCAACAGCCGGGACGACAGCATCTATGAAGTCGTCCAGCGCGGGTACTCACGGCGGGCAGCGGGCAGGTGAAGGGCGGCACGGACGCCCTGACGATGGGCGCCCACGGGGTGCCCTCGGCTGTCATGAGGCCGCACACCCCGGTCGGGAACTTCCAAGTCCAGTAGTGCTCACACGTGTTAAAGGACACGGCCTCGTTGCAGCCAACTACCGAAATCTCTGCCTGTTTGGACGTACACGGACACACGGGTTACTCGTGGATGGAGCAACACAGCCAAGATTTCAAAGAAAGTCTTCGTCATGCAAACGTCTTCGCCCTCAACTCTGTACACTTGACTCGAGCGTTTTTGCCAAGAAACAGACGGTACTTGTCTGAAGTATATATGTACTTGTACCTTGTATCAAGAATCGCCGTCTTTCTTGGCAAGACTGCTTGATTCCAGTATACAGAATTGAGGGTGTTCTGCGCTTTGTGTTACAAAGCTTATCTGCTACAAAAAAGCGCGGCAACGAAATGCTTCGCACAATGAGGAAGTGAAAACTGTCTCCGCTAGGCTTGAAACGATGCTCCCCACTTCAAAACGTGCTTCGCGCCTTTTAGCCCAGTGTAATAACCCATTACACTCTTCCTTCTGTGGGGTGCCCACTCTTGCGTTTGTAGAGTGGGGAGCAAAATTATCTTGACACTACTGCAGCTATAGCTCGAAGGGCAGAATAAATATGGAAGGTGAAAACCACATCAAATTGTTGCCTTGGGTAATGACGGACAGGGGGCTTAAAAATACTTGTCAGATTCAATCTGACGGTAAGTTGCGGAAAGATTGGTAAGTTACCGGTATTTATGATAATTATGGGGAACATTGATTTAAAGCTGGTTTATATCAAAATAGTACGTGGTAATCTTTTCTCGACGTGGCAGTGGCCATTTCTAGCAAAAAGTTAAGTGCTAAAACATTGTTCAAACGATCAGTGACAAGAGAAAAGCGATTGTTACAAAGTTATGAAACGTACTTCCCTATGGCGGCCCTCTGGACAAAAGTTAAAGAAATGTTTCAAAGTGATTTAATTTGCAAAACAACTGATTGGGGGCGCGATTTAGGGTGAATTTAGTTCCCAAAATTGATAGTAACGGAAAAGAGTTAAATTTTTATGACTTTGAACAGCAAGCACAGCTGATTTACTCAGTTTTAAGGGTCTGAAAATCAGCGAAAAATACCGCATGTTCCGAGGTCGGGTAATATTACCGTAAGTAACGGCAACCTACCGGCCTTGAAATCCCTAATTACTACAAAATGACGCAAAAATGCATACTTGCTTCCATGCCACCACTGCTTGTATTTGCAGTGATTTGTACATGTCCAGAGGGGACCACGTCAAAACCCCAAATGCCCTAAGTCTACCCTACTACCATGTCTACTAATTTACAGAAATCCTATGTCAGAACTCACAGAACTGCAACAAATTCCGCGTTTTGGCCCGACGCTGCTTAACTTTAAGCATTCGGCGACTGCCATTAGGCCACGGACGGACATAAACGTTTCACATTTCTTTAATCAGGGTCCGTATTCCGAGGAAAGTCTCCCAAAATTTCCTTCTGTGTGTACACGCTTTCGTTAGGTGATTCGCTCCTCGGGGCACATACCCTCGACAGTTTCATCACTCGGTGGTTGTGGATATCGACGTTCATGTATGTGTCTCCAGTGCTGGACCGGGTCACGGAGAAGTTCTGTATGTCGAAGGGCTGCGGTGTGTCCTTGCACAGTTCCAGGGACTGGAACTGCATGATGATACGCTGCTGGCGCGGTCGCGCTCGTGTTCCCTTCACCTGGAACGGTACGCCAAAGGAATGACGCCAAATGAGGAATATTCCTTTTAAAAAAATTAATATTTCTTAACAGTTTGCAAATGCACGCGTGCAGCAAATGATCCTATCGTTGAATGGAGGGAATCCCTATACCACGGGGGCTGCCAATTCAGCCAAGAAAAGACCTCACCCACGCCGGCTGATCAGTCAAAGGTAAAATGATAACACTTGTGCAGCTAAGAAAAAAGGGCATACATCTAACGCTGATGAGTGTAGCCGGTCACTGAAATCCGTCCTCCAAATGTTGGCCATGATGTAAGAAATATTTTGCCACCCCAACTTCCCCGGTTTGATTTTATTTGCTGCACTGACCCTACTTGAAAGTAACCTACTCCTCGCCGATACGAGATTGGTACACAGGTGCCAAACAATGACTTTACTTTTCATAAACATGTTGAAGAACACATTCGGATTCCTTTTTCGTTCCTGGCCACTGCCATTTAGATATTTAGCTCACCGTCAGCCCAATAGAATCTCGGAAATCGGCCCGAGCAACTGAGCGCAGGTCCAACATTAACACGTGCATGTCCAGGAAACTAACGTAAACGAGGTGCGTCCATAGCAGGAGTAGGCTGCCGGCCTGCACCATGCTCTAACGCGCGCACTCCGCACATTGCGCTCCCGACGCCTCCCGCTGCGTCGCACTAATGATGGCCGGTAATTACGCCTTCGCGTGGTGAGCGCTGCGGAGCCGACACAACAACTCATAACTCTCATCGCCCTGGTGTCTTTGACGAGACAAACCTGCCTCTATCCCTCCCCTGCGCGCACATCGGCCGTCCAAGGACTTTTACGGTCCGCACTGTCATCCCAAGTGAGATGCACATCAGAGATCTGCCGCGATTGCTGGGGACAGAGTCGAACGGACCTTCCAATGGCAAAACCCAGCATTAAATTCCATATGGATTTTCGGCAGTTTCCACCTGGATTTCTGCTATCCAGATAGATTTCCTATTTCCCAGATGTATTCTTAAAACCCATAGTGGCTTTCATGATATCCATCAGGACAATTTGGTTTCCAGCTGCTCGTATTTCCATTCTGGAAAATTCGGTTCTGGAAATGACTTTCTACAAGGAAAACTGATCTCCAGATGGATTTCCAAAACCAAATCCGGGCTGGGAAGAAATTCCAGAGCAGTCAGAAAACACAGATGGATTTCAGATTCCATTATGGATTAAAGTGGCAATAAAATCTGAAGTTTTTGTAATGAACGGTTAAAATTTTGTGTGAAGCATCTAGAAGTAAAATAATAAGGACCATTTTAATTCCATCGAAATCGGCGTTACTAAATCTGGTATCTCGAGACTCGTTAGTCCAGCAAAAGTCGAAAAAAGTGATTTTTTACAATTCCGTTCTGGATTCACTACTCCAAATGGATAAGTTCCACAATGGGAAAAAACATATCGGAATAATCCATAGCCTTTTCCCGGACGGACTTCTAAAGCCATCTGGAATTGTTCTAATTACCAGATGGATTTTTGGTAATTGTGGACTTTAAGGGCTCCACTACCTATGAAGATATGGCCGGTACCGTTCAAACCGGCTGAACGCCCGCAATTGGAATATGCTAATCATATACGGCGCTCCTGAACGTAATAATTGCAAATCATAAAATCATGAGACCACCTAACCTGTCACAGTGCCCAGTAACACAAGCATTTCGGACGGATCTGTGATAGATTATTCACCAAACGATATCCGAAACCGTTTTCAAGCGTAGGCTTCTTTCACGGAAGACTCTTAGTGCGCACTTTCGCGTACAAGTTCAAGAATCCAAAGAGCATAAATCCGTCTGCTACAGCGATCTTCTGCGTCGCGACGTCAGACGAGTGGCAACTCTACATTTCCTCCCCGTGGACCCCCCGAGAGGCTATGCGCCAAGACGACTTGATTTGAGACGGCGTCTCAGTACGCTACGTCCTGGCCCGGGCCTGATCGAGTTGGGTGAAAGTGTATTTCTTTCGGGCCCGACTCACTGTATGTTCCTTTGACATTGTGAAATGTCTATTTCGCTGTGGTGCTTCGCGGCACTGCTTTGCGGGTAGATCGTCTGCTCCAACAATCCCCGCGTATCCCTCCGCGCTCCGCGCTGCCGCAGCACCGGACTGGTGGCCGAAGGCCGAACCCCGTCCGCACCGGCGTCGGCGGCTCTGTCGGGCGGCTCGTGCGGGAGAGGACGCTGTTGTCTGCCGGCTGCGGGTCTATATCGTTTGACCAACTCGGGGTACGCGAACCTGAACAGACCAAAACTAAGCTAACCTAACTTTGCCTCGGATGTTGAACTGCGAGGTCGGACAAGCGATGTATCCCCGCCGGGTGCTCCGTTACCTGCCATTTGCTGTTCGTCGTCACCTCCGTCATCTCCCTTTGACGCTGTCACATTTTCGTTTTAGATTCTGGATATCCCCAAAAGCTGCGCCGTCCACCTGCAGCTCGTTAACCTCACAAAATTGCCCTCTGACACCTTCACTTCACTACCATCTCCCTTTGACTCTGCCCGATTAACGTATGGATCATTACTGTCCATGTGAATCGATGTTGTTTTACCTTGGATCAAGGTATTTCCACCTTGGACAGACGCACACACACTCTGGATCAATGAACTATCCCGTCGAATCAAGGTATCAAGCGACCAAGGTACCCTGATCCGACGGGATACTACATTGATCCAAGGTGAAAGTACCCTGATCTAAGGCGAAACTTATCCGATCCACATGGATAGTAGGCATGATTCAAAACGATAATGTGAGAGAGTCAAAGGGAGATGATGTCAGAGGGAAAATTTCGGGGATATCCTGGATCTAAAACGAAAATGTGACAGTATCAAAGGGAGATGACGGAGGTGACGACGAACAGCAAATGGCAGGTAACGGAGCACCCGGCGGGGGTAACAGGCTTCGCTCATCGCGAATCACTGTTCCGCCACTCCACGCCTGGCGCACGTCTACCTTGGCCTGCCGGCGGCTGCCACTTGACGACTAGGACCCTGCGGGGCGAGTCAGTAGGACGCCCTGCGGGCGTCACTCTCTTCTCTCCGCACGGTCGCAACCACGCTCATGTTCTGCCTTCCGAACGTATCTTACATCAGCCTATTCTTATCAATGCCGCTCAACCAGTCCTAACCTACCCTTACCTGCCCGAGCCTTGCCTATCCAGGCCCCTACTAACCTACCCTAACCGAGCGTAACCCACTCGCGTCACTGATCCGCCCCTCCACGACAGGCGCATGGCGCATACTGACTTTACCCAACCGGCGGATTTATAATTTTGGACCACATGTGAAAATTATCTAAGAAACCGCTTGGGCAGCGGTGCCCCTGAGGGGAGATTGACTCTGGTATGATGCAAGAAAGATGTGGTCCAAATTTGAGCTTTCTACGTCTAACCGTTCTCGAGAAATCGCGCGGACAAACAGACAGACAGACAAAACATTTTTAACCCAGTCGGTCCAGGGCTTCGCTATCGCTCAGCCAATGACACTTAGTTCTCGAGTTTCATCGGTCGTTGTGTGCTCCTCGAGGACGGGGTCCCTAGTCTCGAGACCAGTAGCTGTACTCGTTTACAGCCCCCCCCCCCCCTATGCCCTCTGCAGAAACGCAAAGCTCATCTCTCTGAAACGCATTGCTTACTTGGTTCTCGAGTTACAATGTTTTTCCAATGTGGCTCTCGAGGACGGGGCGTATGGCCTCGAGAGCGGTAGGCGTGGTGGTGTGCCCTTGTTTCCAATTGCCGCGGGCCGCAAAGTCCAACGTCGAAAACCGCAAGTCAGTACCTCATACCGTTCGAAAGATAAAAGTTGGGTCTCGAGCACGGGGTGCGTGATCTCGGGAGAGGACGTCCGGCTGGAGTGCCATTCTTTTCCCTTGCTGCGGCCCGCTCATGTTAATGTCGAAAACCGCACGACGCTAGACCGTACCGTTTAAAAGACGGAATGTGACTCTCGAGGACGGGGTGCCTGGTCTCGAGCCCGGTGCCATTGCCAAAAGATCGCTATGATGGCCAAACCGCTACGATGGCCAGCGCTGCAAACCGCACCTCTCTAGGTGGCTCGGTTCTCCAGATATTCCTAAATGTTTATATCAAATGGACGCCATCGTGGATCTCGAGCACGGGGGAGCGCGGCGGGGTTTACTATGCACAAGACTGTATTCCTTGTCCTATTCCACGGAGGGTCGGTTCTATAGCAAATTTGGAAAGGGCCTTCGTTTGGCCGTGAGAGGGGGTAGTAGAGGGCTGCGCCCCCGCGGTCTATCTTCCCAATTATTTTATTTTTGGTATTTTATACCAATTGTAAAAATTGGCTCAGCCAATTACATAATTTGAATAAAATCCATGGCCCATGTATCAACATAATGCAACCTCGGTTTTTACTCCACCCCAGCAGAAGTCCAAGCACGCAAGCGCTTTGAAACACTCACACACACTCTTGTATGCGGCACTTCTGACAATTGTCTTACGGTAATGCGCTTGTGGCGATGCGCCACTCGAGGGGAAAAACTTGTAACAAAGCATCACCCAACGAGATATAATTGTGGCGATGCATGACTTGTGGGAACTTGTGCACTGTCGAACAGCGGAGCCCGGGCTGATGGCGACTTTGCCCGGGCGCATCGAAAAAGGTAATGTTTTCAAGCGCGCTCTTCTCACAGGACAAAAAAAAAAAAAAAACAGACAACGTGCAGTACGAGGCATACGCAAGATCCGTACCTGCCCAGCGACAGCAGCAGCACACCCACTCGTACGGCTCAGCTAGTGTGACATGATTCTTGACAGTGCGTTTGGCTTCTGTTCTGCGGAAGAAGTCTCCCGCACGCATGTGCAATAAAACGGTTTGACAACCGTCATCATCATGGAGGGCGGGAGTCCAGCAACATTACTGCCAAAATTGCTCGCCCATAGCAAGGGACTTCAATACAAAGATGATGCGTTTAGGGCGACACGATAGGCATTTCCAACGAGGTTTGAAAAAAGAAGTGGGAGGAAGAATGCCTCCCGAGTACAGCGGCGATAAGAGAAATCGAACGGCGACACGAAGTGAAGACACACCTTTCGCCGCTTGATTCTCACACTACACTTCCGCACGGAAAGCGTTCTTATTCGTTCACTTCCGTTCTCGAGACTCGTTGGAAACGCCTATTCCCGACGGAGCGTTCGGCTTTTCCCAGCGTGCAACACGCGCACTCGTACGGTTTTCAGCTAGAGTGACAACGTGATTTTCACCAGTGCGTTCGGCTTCTCCCAGTGTGCAACACGCCCACGACTTTGGCATTTGTGACGGGCTGTGACATGGGGTGACGGGGGGATCCAAAATCGGGCCAAACAGTGTGACATCATTTTCAAACGACCCCCAACCAAATAAACCGTCGAAATTGATCCTTTTCTTGCCGAACGGGTGATCGAAATATGCGAGTGGACGGAAGCCGGAACGCAAGGCCCGCCTCGTGCCACATAAGAGTGTCACGGAGGCGCCACAGAGTTTGACCCGGTTTGAATCCCCCGCCCTCTTTGTTAGCGGCGATGAGATGAAACGTTCATTCTCTGACGGGCGAGCCTGAGGCCAAGCTAGGCCTAGCTGGGGCAAGCTTAGAACGAGAGGAGCGGCGGACGACGCGAGTGCCGCGTGTGCCGTGCGTGTGCCGTGCTTGTTCCACGCCCATCACACTCCTCCCCTTCCCACTACGCCGGAGGCCATTGGGAGACCAGTGCGGTGATTTCAGTGATAGTGCCAGTGTTGTGAAATTTATATTTAATTTTGTTGATATTTTCCTATAAATTTTTATGTATTAATTATTTTTAATCATCTACATTTTGTTTTTTAGGCACGGAGTGGAACGGAGTTGCCTTATCGTCTCACCCTGAACTAGACTTTTTAGGCACGAAGAGAAACGGAGTTGCCTTATCGTCTCACCCTGAACTAAACTTTTTAGGCACGAAGTGAAACGGAGTTGCCTTATCGTCTGACCCGATTGGCCTTTTTTTTTCCTTCAAGCATTGCCCTTATGGCCCTCTATAAGAATTTTCTGCAACTGTGCCCGTGGACGCAGGATACTTTTGCAGGGCACGCTGACGTCTTTTCACACTTTGAAAAAGCTTCCAAGTGGCCGAAAAATCGATTTAAAAGTCAGCTATCTCACTTCTTCTTATGGCGAAAGAAAGGGACACAACTATACGCGCATCCACTAACCAAACCCAAGAGTGTGGTAACAAGCTTTTCCTAAAGCTTGATGGTCACCACACTGAAGGAAAAGCGTGATGGGCCACCACACAATAGGAAAAGCGTGGTGGGCCACCACACATTAGGAAAAGCGTGGTGGGCCACCACACAGTAGGAAAAGCGTGGTGAGGCACCACACTCCTGCAAGAGTGTGATGGTGCCACACTCTTCACAGCGGTCCCATGCGTTTACATAGGGATCATAGCAAGAGCTTGGTACCCATCACACTCTTGCAAGTGTGGTGCCTCGCCACGCTTTTCCTAAAGCGGAGTAGCCCATCACACTCTTCCTTCAGTGTGGCGCCCATCACACTTTAGGAAAAGCGTGTTACCACACTCTTGGGTTTGTAGAGTATGGTCCACAGGGCCAATTGCTGTAGATCGATAACGAGGCAAAAAATCAAAAATCTGTCTAACAGAATTATCGAGGGTGACTGGGCAAGTACAGCAAACCTACTTTTAAACTTATAAAATGTAACACTTAGCGTAAAAACGCATTTGAAATTCAGCTATCTCACTCCACCCAATAGCAAAAGAAAGGGACAGAGCTACCCCCGCTCGGCTCGTCAGCTGGCTGCACGGTAATGAAGGCCATGACATCTTGAGAAGGTAAACCGTACTGCCATCACTCTGCTGAACTGCGACAAAGAAACACGTGCTCAGTCATACGGGAAAAAAGAAAAGAAATCACAATGAGAGACAGAAGGGGGACAAACATGAATAATCCTAACTCTTACAGTACAAATAAAAAAGATCTTAAGATCCAAGGCTGCTGACAAAGCTGAAGTGTATCTCAGTTAGTCATCTGAACCAGCCCAACCAAAAAGCAATAGCAAGTATCGCATTCAAAATCAGATTCGGTCTAATCAGGATGAGGAAAATGTTAAATGTTCATAAAAATGCATTTCTTTAAAGGTAAAGGAAAGAAAATTCATTACAAACCACAGCCCACGGCAATGCTTACCACTGGAACTCACTGATGAGTCATGAAAGGTCACTGGTTGAGCACTAATATAATGTTGAACAATACACACAGTATACAGATGAACACATTTTCCCACAAAGCTATCGAAGTATGAAATAAACAGGATGAGAAAAATGTTAAATGTTATTCAAAATGCATCTGTATTGAGGAAATAAAAGCCAACAGCAGGGCCTACCACTAGAAATCACTGTAGAATGATAAAAGGTCACTGTATAAGATACTAGTATAAGTTTACATTGTAAATGTTAAACATTACTTATACCAAGCATTCAGATGAATATGTTTTTCCCACAAAGCTTTTAAAGGAGGATATATGAAGATAAATGAAGGTATTCTATAGCTTGCCATGTGAATGTAGATCAGTAAACAGGCGAAGGGAAAGTGAAGAGGAGACACACATTTCATGAAGTTTGGATAAGTGCAGGAAGGGAATCCTCTGACATCAACTGCACTGGTAAACTGCAGCAGGGTCATTCCACGCCAAGTGATCCAACTGCAAAAATTCGATGTCACAGATCGAAGCCAAAGTTGCAGGGTAGGCTTCGGCTACGCCAATAGTGCGTAATCCAAAAGGATTTGCCTCAAATGTGCCTGGAAGCGAAATAAAAGCGATTTAAAGTGGGCCATGTGCGGCCGCCGGCGAGGTGATATGCAAAAACAATATTTTGAACCACGCATCGGATCGCAAAACCGAGCACACCAAAAAATAGGTCTTGCGATTCTGAACATTTTCACTATTTTTCAAAAATTTTGACAACAACAATTTTTTTGAAGAAGTCGACACGAAACTTTTGAAAATTCATAAAAGCTCTGACTATCCATATTATGCAACAAAACGCACATTGAAAAATTTGCGCTCTTACAAAGAATCTTTTATAAAAAATTGGGGAGGGTGATATTTTCTGTTGCCGAGAAATCTGCAATTTTGTTCTCTTGGAGGCTCCTGACGCCGTCTTCTGCTTTGGCAGCCATAACCCCCGTTCGCGACGATTTCGAGACGGGCCTCGCGCGAGACTAACCTGGCTGCCGTGTTTACGTTATCAGCTGCACCGGCTGTGCTGCTAAACATTTTCAGCTGTGTCGCCCGCCCAACGATTCCTAGTGTTTTGAACGGACGTGTAATTTGGAATTTGTGTGGGAAGGAATATTAGGAGATTGACGTTTAACTCGGTTTATGCCTGACAAGAGCTCGATGCACCCTGTCGCAAGTATGTGTACTTTATTACGAGGTTATTGTTTATATTAGCTCCTCAATTAATTTCCTGTATCTGTTTCTAGCTTAAAGATGTGAACTGATTTCCTCGGTGCGTTTTCCAAACGTTACTGTCGTTGTTCCACTACAAATTGGGAGTGATGCATGGACCTCTAGACCTTACTCTTCTCCAAGTAAAAGGTTTGTATCATGGGTTCTGGCATTTGGAAATTGCCAGGCAATTTGCACAAGGTGAAAAGTTATTTGCACTTTGTTTCTCTCTTTTTTTTTTTGCAGTGTGCTGCTCGTTTATGTATGCCTGCTGGGGCTGAGTTGGCCTGCCTACTTTTCTGGTGCTTACTGCGAATGTTTTTCCAATCAAGATGCAGATGTGCGATTTATCCTTATGAAATCTTCAGTTGAGACGCAGACAGAATGATTATGTTTAGCTTAATTCAGTAAATGTTTTCCAGTTTTTCCATCTCATTATGTATTGTGTTGTGATGTGTGCGCTCGCATTGAGCATGCAGGGAAATATTAGGTGATGGATTGGAATGTAAACAATGTTGGTTAACACCAGTAATAAGGTGACGTTTGTGGGCATTCTTTAAAATTCTGGTGTAATGTTGTCTGCCAGATTTAAAATTGAACTGTGTGAAAAGTTTAAGAGATATTTAATCATCGTCAAATATATTTTAGGCTACTTATTAATGTGTCTTAAATATCTTCAGAAATGTTTTTGTGGTAGCTGGTAGAAGCGACATGAAACTTCACTTGTAAGTTATTTTCCATGTATTTGGTATGTTTCATATCCGGAAGTGATTAAATACATGCACATTTGAACTCTTAGCCTTTTATTAATAAAATAATAAAACAGTATGTAACTTAGCATAATATTGTTATTACATATGATTTCAACAATCTAGGCTGCAGGCAGCTTGGTTTTAAGGACAGTAACTGCCTCTTGGTGATCCTTTGCCAGTAACTTCACAACTTTACCTTTACCGGAGATTACAGGCTGTGGCAAAGTCAAAATACGGTATATTGGCAGAATAACATGTTCATCAGTAAATTCATAATCATACTTCTTATTGCTTTTTAGATTCAGTTTCTGCACTGAAACTGTTTGATTTAGCTCATCCTTCATTTCTACATAGCCAAGACACCACACACGGCTCTGGAAATTTACAACAGTCACAAAACCTTTTATGTCATCAAACCGAATACCATCTTCTGCTGTAGAAATTTTTCTCATTTCTCCTGTGGTAGCTACAGAGTAACGCTTAATTACTACAGATGCCCCTCTATATGAGGGAATCATAGCATGGGAAGACTTAATACCATCGATTGGGAAAGCAGCATTAAATCTAACTTCCAAATACTTCTGAGCGCTTGCTACATCATTTGCTGACACCCAAAAAGAATTAATAGCATTAATATTTTTATGGGCCCAATCATAGAGTTGCATTGGGGCAGTAATCTGAGAACCTGGATCGGTGTGCTGAAGACAATGATAAGTGGCAAGTCTCTTAATTGTGCCCCCGATCCCATCACAAGCTGACTTTCCGTGTGAGGTTGCAAAATAATGCCACTCAGCTTTCATTCCAAAATCCTTTGAGTGAAAGTAAACATTTGCAGCCATCATTTTATTTTTATATTGGCCACTACAACCATCAGAAAAGTAAATGATTTTTTTGACATCTAATATTGTCTTTAAAAATCTAATTAGAACCTTCTGGAATGCAAAAAAAGCTACTGTGGAATGATCCATAAAATCAGAAATAACTGCAATGCTCCTTTGAATTAACTGACAGCTGGTATCCTCCAGGTAGTAACAGGAGAATGGATGGATTGTGGCTTCAGGGGCGTAATTAGTCGGGCAGAGAGGGGGGGGGGCGATTGTGTGGCATATTGCCTACTTTCAGGAGCAAAAACGTTATTTTAATTACAAAAAATATACTTTTCGTCGATTTATTAAAATTTTACAACTGTACAAGCAGGTGAGTACAAATTAAGTGTGTTTTGAACATTGAACTTATGAATAATATTGTTATTGTACAGGTATCTTCCTTCATTAAAGGCTTTCTACAGAACCGGCACGGCAACAAGTTTGCTGAGTGAGTGAGACTACGCCCTAGACCATTCTTCTAGGGCCTTTAAGGAATCGTTCGAGAACGTTCTGAGTGTTTACAATAATGTCACGGTGAATGTTCAACAAAGCGAGGCCAGTAAGGCGGTCTCCTGTCATCGTGTTTCGCAGGTAAGTCTTAAGTCTCTTTAAAGTGTTGAAACTTCTCTCCGCCGAACATGTGCTACTGGGCAATGAGGCCAGAATCCTAAGCAACCCATTGATTACAGGAAACATTGTAGCATCACAGGCTTCCGCGGTTGCTGCTACATCTTTAGGTAGGTCACTTCAATCAGACCGCACCCACTTTCTCTGCCACAGGTTCAATTCCCCAAGAAGAGTTTGCTGAAAAGATCTCTCGGAAGTGGAGAAGAGATCCCAATACTTAGTTACGATTGCTCTTGTCTGGTCATCACGCTGAGTAGGAGTAAGACTTGGTGAAGCCACAAACTTAGGGAGGAGAACGGTAAGTCCATAGGCATCAAGCGTGTCCTTAGAAAATCTCTCCTTGATGTCCTCACAAATACAATCGAGAATGGGAATGAAAATGGCCTGCGATGAAAAAAGAGAGAAAAGGCAAAGTGCACACTATTACTTTTGATTAGCGATGTTTTAAAATTATGAATGAAATTAACCTGTCTAAAATAAGTTTCAGGGTTCTCATTTCCAGGATGCCCGCTACGACCTCGCCGGAACACCCGTGGAGGGACTTTCATTTCTCCGCCGAGCTTCTCCAACATCTCCTGCGATTCCATGAAGAGGACACCAAACACCTCATCTGCCTGACGCCTCTTCTCATCAAGGGTATTTATGACATCCTTAACGTGGTCACTAGCCGAGACGACGTCAAGCGATGGTTTCTGCAGCATGTTAGCAAGAGGCAAAGTAGTCTAAAATATGTCACACATGCATGCAAGAGTGACGATGAATGAAGGGTTAGTGAGAGAGAGAATGAATCGTCTAATAAGATCTATAGACGTCTATAGATGAAGTAGATTATGTGTAGACCGTCCACCAAGATCTATAGACGTCTATAGATTGAGTAGATCATAAATAGACCGTCTACCGAGATCTATAGACGTCTATTTTTTGTGTGGGACATTGACTCAGGCCACATTCACAAACGTCTAGTTCATGCTAGATTTAAAAAAAAAACTGTGCTATTAATCTGAGCAAGCCATGTTGTTATCTCAACACTTGATCCTATACGGTGACAAAATAACCTGAAAAAAGATGGGCACTTTCACTTAACCAATTCGCAACACAATGCCCATTATTGCATTTGTGGTAACAAAACCTAAACACATTCCATACTTACGAAAATTTAAGTATTCTTTTCAGTGGTGTTCCGAAATGTGTCACGTCACTCCATACAATCTATAAATATATTGCTATCATCAAAACAATACCGAGATTCTTGGCAAATGCTCGAAACTAGTTCAAGTTTTGTTTTTTCATTCAACGCGAGCAACTTATAAACACAGGCATTTGCAGGCGTCGCGATACTAATCGTGTTCGAAGAATAATAGCAACGCCACGGATAATCCCACTTGACCCACTACGCACACAATTCACCAGTTTCCCAGAACGTAAACAATTTTGCTCTGTACACGACTTCTTTCGTCTTTCCTCCTTCCCTGTTTCTCCTACCTCCCGTGCCGAGCCAATCACTGACTCGCGCCGCCGCCAACGACGATCCCCCCCCCCTCCTTCCCTCGCCCGGAAACGGTAGTTTTACGTTAAATACTCGTAACTGTGACTGAAAATCAATATTGTTGCCACCGAGCGTGGATCTACGTTTAAATGCAGTTTATCCTGAAAATTTGAAGTCTACCCGTGGACGAAAAGTCAGCGAACAAACGTCCGAACGAACAGCCGGCATCAGACTATAAGCCCGGCTCCTGTCCGTTTCTACCGAAACGTGTCGGGACCGGCTAAAACTAAAGACATCAAAAGGTAGGCGCCAGAAAAGGGCATTAATGAATAAGATGACCAAAGCAGAAATCTCTGATGCCAACATTGAACTTCAGGATGAGAATGAGGCCCTGGGAGCCTTAATCGAGCAGCAGGCCAATGAAATTAATGCTTCGTAAAAAAGGAATGAGGACCTAATTAAATTAAAAATTAGAAAAGTCGTTAATTTTAGCCTACGAGTTCCCTACCTCCATTTATTCACAGCCTGCTTTTATGTCATCAGCTCAACACAGGGTCATTCGTTTAAATTAATTCAAAGCTCCCACATGGAAAGTAGACGTCTATCGATATTGGTAGATCGTCTTTACTAGGTCTACAACTTCTATAGACGTCTATAGATGTAAGAAGATGGTCTACGATGTGTCTATACGTTATCTACCATATCTACAACTACATCTAGATAGCGTTTAGACGTCTACAGACGATCTCCTAAATATCTACATTATCTACATCTACACATAGATCGACGGTGTACGTCTATGGACACTCAACTTTGTGTCTACTCTTTCTACGACTAAAAGTAATAAGGGTGGCGTTGTCTATAGACGATCACCCAAATATCTACCTTATCTACCTCTACACATAGATCGACGGTGTACGTCTATAGACACTCAACTTTGTGTCTACTCTGTCTACGACTAAAAGTAATACGGGTGGCGTTGTCTATAGACGATCTCCCAAATATCTACCTTATCTACCTCTACACATAGATCGACGGTGTACGTCTATAGACACTCAACTTTGTGTCTACTCTGTCTACGACTAAAAGTAATAAGGGTGGCGTTGTCTATAGACGATCTCCCAAATATCTACCCTATCTACCTCTACACAAAGATCGACGGTGTACGTCTATAGACACTCAACTTTGTGTCTACTCTGTCTACGACTAAAAGTAATAAGGGTGGCGTTGTCTATAGACGATCTCCCAAATATCCACCTTATATCTACCTCTACACATAGATCGACGGTGTACGTCTATAGACACCCAACTTTGTTCCTACTCTGTCTACGACTAAAAGTAATAAGGGTGGCGTTGTCTATAGACGATCTCCCAAATATCTACCTTATCTACCTCTACACATAGATCGACGGTGTACGTCTATAGACACTCAACTTTGTGTCTACTCTGTCTACGACTAAAAGTAATACGGGTGGCGTTGACTATAGACGATCTCCCAAATATCTACCTTATCTACCTCTACACAAAGATCGGCGGTGTACGTCTATAGACACTCAACTTTTGTGTCTACTCTGTCTACGACTAAAAGTAATAAGGGTGGCGTTGTCTATAGACGATCTCCCAAATATCTACCTTATCTACATCTACACATAGATCGACGGTGTACGTCTATAGACACTCAACTTTGTGTCTACTCTGTCTACTTCTAAAAGTAATAAGGGTGGCGTTGTCTATAGACGATCTCCCAAATATCTGCCTTATCTACATCTACACATAGATCGACGGTGTACGTCTATAGATACTTAACATTTTGTCTACTTCTTCCCCTCTAAAGTAAATGGCACATAAAAAACTATCTGCCATCCGAAATGCATAAATAGTATTCGGAGCTTTATGGAGCTACTTGGAACTGCTAAAGTGATTTTCATTTTCTAGGGAGCGTCCGTGAAATGTTGTATTTTCAGATAAACTGCCACTGCGCTCGGTGGCCCTGACAATTCTGATGGTTCACCTAAAATGATATTGTGCTATGTCACTGAGTCTGTCAGCCAAGAATTGTCTATTGTATGTTGTCGTCCTTTAGCGACGGTCCCCTCTCAACTTTGGGGGCCTGCCGCTCGGCCCCTAGGGGATGTATTAGATCCAGCTTTAATGGAGCGTCATCTAGCTGTCTCCCAAGTCGTTGACCAAGAGCTGGGCTCGTTCTGAGCAAGAGTTTGATTGCAAGGGCCTAAGTGCGATTTTGAGTTTGGGCTTCCACGTCTGGGGTACTCCAACTACCGTACCCCGACACTGAGCGCTTCAAGTGTCCCTGGAAAGATCGACTGATTTCTCGGCGAAAGGCTGTCGCCGCCGTTTGTGTTCGCTTGTGCAGAAGACCTCGCGCCCGGGGCTAGCTGGTTAAATTCCATTTTCAACATATTATCGCCGTTTTCACATCGAAATTCTAATTTTAAAAAGTCGTGTCGTCTGCATGTCGGTCGCGCGTCCCGCCAAAGTGATGCAGGTGTACCAGCTTAACAAGACAGGAGAGGAGCTAGGAGCTCACGTCCTCCGGGAACGGAATGTTGAGACATAGGAGCAGGAACGAAAGAAATAAGGTAATGAAGTGTGACCCACTGATAATGGGTCGCATTTGATTTGTGGTCTTCATCTCATTACTTGTAAGCGAATGCAGTAGCTACCAACGCGCGCTGCATCGTCTTGCCCCTTCAAAGGAACAGTAGGACCAGTGACAAGCCTTTGCAACAGGTGTTTCTATAAACTACTTTTTATCGTGAGTATCAACGACTGGAGATTTCCAACGTCCACTAGAAAGCGATTAAAATCTTCTCCGACGCTAGTGGTGGGTTATAATTGTCTTCAGTGTGGACCTTAGTCGAGACGATTTTTGATACATAACCCTTGTCCTCACAGAAAAAAATATTTTCGCTAATCCAGCGAACAAGTGTTTGCCACAATAATGTTCGCTGAGGGATCGAACTTTTTCGCTATTGCAGAGAACTTGTTTGTCAGAGCTGCTAACATGAGTTAGCTCTGAGAGCGAACAAATTTTCTCTGTGGTAGGGAGAGGTTACCCGCTGTGGCAGCGCGCAGTTTCGCTGGATTAGGTGTTTTTGCGACAAAAACCGCACGTGAAATTTTTTTTCCCTTGCCCGTCGTGCCTGATTTGAAAACTCCGCCTGCACAACTTATAACTATGCCGGTATACATTACTATCTGCATTACTTCAATGGGTCAGAGACCGCTTTGATACATTTGGTTGTGTCCGAATTTTTTTTCCACTCTTTATTATCTAATGAATTTTGCCTTTAACTCATGGGAAAATAGTGGAGGCAAAGCCTCCAATAATTTATTGCAACTATTCATCAATTTCCATTAGTTTTTATTGAAGCTCTGGGTGGCAGCAGCAGCAGATACCAAAGTCATTAACTTGTCACTTTTACAACTATTACAACCTTCTTCATCTAATGTTTCAGTTGTAATGTTGACTCCACACTGCTGACACAAAGAAAGAAGCAACACTTCAATTTTTTTCAATATCTATGCAATAACATAAAAAGAATAAGTATATTACCTCCTGTGTGATTTCCTTGAGATTATTTAATGTCTCATTCAATTCCTCAACTTCACAACAACTACAACGGGGAAGTTTAGCCTTGTTTGAGTGGAAGTCATCAAGTGTTTTCCGTAAAATTTCACATCCGCCTGGTGTATCTCTCAAAGCTCTGCGATATATCATACAATGCCACAAGAGATGTTTATGAAATTCTTTGATTTCTTTCAGTTCATTTTTCAATTGACCATTCTAAAACAGACAATAAATTTGCAACTAAAAAGTAATCAAGATATCAGGTAAATTTCAACATAAAGCCATAATGCATAATGAATGACAAACAAATTGGACGCCCGTAATCTTGTATTTACATAAATAGGACATGTTGGATTTTTTTTCCAAATTTTAAATTTTAATTTTGTTGAGAATTTAAGTTTACATTGTCCATTTAAATCTTGATCATGAAAGCATTGAAATGTTTATTCCTTTACTAACCTCGTACTCCAAACTCAAATTAAAATCAAAATCTTCATGATGTCCCATTGCATGAGCCTCTTCCATTTCTGACTCACTAGAGTTGTTGTCAGCAATGAAAGACATTGCAAACAGCAGAATTGAATAATACACAGGTCACCTTTTTTCAGTCCCTAACGGAGCTGCCAATATAAGATGGACTCATAAGATCCACAGCTAAAAGAATGAGTTTTTCCAAGTCTTTCCTTAACGCTACACACATTAGCGAAATGGTTTCGCTATTCCAGCATCCCTGTTTGAAATGTTACCGCCATTCGAAGCTTCCAGGCCTACCCCTACCGTCCACCCGCTTCGTTTCCCTCCACTTCCACAGTGTCGCTCCGAACTCCGAACCTTCCGAACGCTCAACTGGTGGTTGGCGGTAGGCTTTGGCGTCGGATCTTTTTGGTATTGTGTTAATAGAAGTCAGTTTACGTGCGGTAGGTCTTGTTTATTTATTCATTTAATGATGGGTGATGTGCGGCAATTTCTGGAGAAGATAAATGTATCCGAGGACATCATCAATTCTTTTCTGGGTGAGTGAAGACTTCTATTGCTAAAAATAGGTTAGAGAGACACCCCCGTTTCAAGTTTTATAACTTAAAGTTGCCAATGATGCGGTGTCGCATTTGAAATCTTAACGGATTGCGTCCTTTTCTTTTATAATACCACTACTTCTTTTTGCTTAGGTTAGTTTAGTTTTGAAACGATTCATGTCAGTAATGCTGTCCTGTCATTCTATCCCAACATCCCATGTGAGGGTGTTCTTTCCCATCTTTTCTTCCTGTGAGCACTCATACAAACACTTGAGTGTTTTAGCAGCCATAATTTAAAGTATTTTATCTAGTTTAATGTGTATACTGCCTTATGTCTATTCTCATTGTTCAAAGACAACGACATCACCACCGTGGAAGATCTTCAACTATTGAGTGAGGAGGACTTGGCTCAACTTGTTACTCTGATTGGGCCCAGGAACCGAGTTAAAGCAGCTATAGCCAAGTTGGGGAGTAACCAGACGGAGTCTTGTGGTACATTAACCTTACATTATTTATTTTCATTGGTGTCAGTTCTAGCTTTTTTTGCCTTTTAATTGTATCAATTTCTTTTCTTTTTAATTTGTAGGAATTACACTTAATGATGCCCAGACCAGTATCCTGGATGCCTTGGTGACTGAAGAGGAGACCGTGACTGTTGAGAATGTTACAACTGTAGAGGAGGCAGCGACTCTAGAGAATGATACAATTAACATTGTCAAGGCAACGTCTGCTAAGAGAAAGAAAACTTCAGTGCCAACTCATTCTTATGTAAGATTTTTAAAGATTTTTTTTTTTGCACCTAGTGAATTTTGCCTGTTTCTATTATTTAGCTTTTTAAAGACATGATTCCCTTCGTGTTTTTAATTGCCGTAATTCAGCGCTAATTATTTCTTCAGCGTGGTATACTCTGAGTAGACTCTTGGTACTATTATAGGAATCTATAATGAAGCTGATGTCTGTCGCAGCTTGATTTTGATGACAACTTTTACCATGAACACAAAACAAGTTTGTAGAGAGGAGAAGTACCACTTAGTTCAGGAAGATACATTATCAAAACCCAGGCTCTTATAATCGTTACCTTTCATATATTAACATAGATGTGTTAAAATACCACAGCACAAATATTTTACTATGGAGGACAGATGAATTGTGTTAAGGGCGCAACAGTTTTTGATAAGGGCCTGCTATTGGACCAGGTACTTTATATCACCATTGGATAACAAATCATAATGTGCCTTGCAGACCTGTTTTGTGGTCGTGATAAGAGTTGTCATCAACCTCAAAACCCTGTCAAACACTATGTTCAGTACCACCTCCTCTATTATAGTAGACTGAGTGAAAATTGTTCCCACCATCGCACACCCTTTAGTTTTATTGTAGCCTTTTTGGGGCTCTTTCTTTGATGGCAAGAAAAGACCATTCAAGATATGTAAGATATAATTTCTCTTTATCTCTCTTTTTTTCCCTTAATGGTATTTTTTGCAAGCTATACACTTCTCACACAAACCTATTTTCTTTTGTATTCTCTTATTACCTCTATCTCTTTCTTTGTTTATTCTGTTAATCTGTTTCGATCGAATATTTTTGTTTGTTTGGTGTACGATAGGATCTAGAAGATGTACTGGAGTCAGCTGGTGGAGCAGGGGAGCTGATATTAAATGTTTACAGAGCCAACTCTGTGCTGTCGGACTCTAACCGCAGCAGCCTTGCTAAGATAATAATTAATTACGAGACTGCTGGTGATTTTGGGAGATGGTACATCTTAATATTGGATCTTCCTTCTTTTGTGTAGTGTTGTAGTAGAGGCATGCTTTGGATTGCATCTATGTTATTCCTTTAATGACTAGTAGCATTAGTATTTGTATTTTCCATCCTATCATTATTTCCAATTCTTATGTACTTGTAAGTCTTACATGTTTGTTTTTGTTTCAGTGTCACTAAAGAGAGGGCATTATTTCTTGCCAAAAAGGTTGTGGAACGCTTTCCCACTGAGCTTCTGGTGTGTACAATATACAGTGTACCATGTTTTATCATTCTTCACACTCTGTTTTATGCTTTGTGTTTGTGTTTCTTTATGCAGTCCACTTGGTATAGAGTCGAAACAAGAGCTAATGGTACTGGGAAAATGGTTAAAGGACGCATTATAAGAAGATACTACACTCAGAGAAAAATTTTCAAGAAACTGGGAGTTATCAATTCAAACAGTGACAGTGAAGATGATGAAGAAAATCTGGATGGAGAATTAGAAAGTAAATGTTGATTCAAACTGAATCTGTAACTCATATTTTCTTCTGCCTTCTAACTTAAATGAGTTTTAGGTGATGCTGATGAAACTTCCAATGACTCCCTGACCTGGTTAGCAAACAAGAACTTGACACCGTGGCCCAGAGTCCTTGATGCCTGGAAAAACACCTCCAAGAGGCGCATGAAAGACTTACAAAAGCCTGTGGTGGAAGAAATTCCAGTCGCCTCTAAGAGAACTAGTATGACAAACAAAAGAAAGAAGAAGCAGAAACGTTCCCAGGTTTTGATTATTGAATACACTCAGCAGTTTCCCCAAGTTGCCGAACCTCAAGGCTGGACTTTAGTAAGTTTTGAAGACTACGACCTGAGATTTAAATCATTAGCTCTGTTTCAAAATTTCACAACTCTCCTTTCTTTGCCCATTTTTCCTTTTAGCTCGAGATTGACTTTGAATGCCTTTATGAAAGTGCTCCTTTGAAAATGGATCTTGGATACCAGAAGCTGGAGAAGTTTGTCATTCACAAATTGCGCACCATCAACCCTGATTTTCTTTTTGACGATTTTGATCTCAAGCCTCAAAGTATGCTTACATTTTCCTTGCTGTTTGGTTACTTGCTGTCCCCTCCCTCCTTTTTATAAACTTCACTTGTTTGTTTGTTTTTTGTTAGGTGAAAGAAGTGCTTTTATTTTTCTTTCCATCAGCCAACTGTTCCCTGTAACTACTGTCGCCAACCTCAAGCAGGCTCATTGGCGCCCATCACGCCAGGAAATGCGTGATTCTTTTATTCTGCAAGCAAAGGTGAGAAGCCCTGCACTTTAATGAATATTCTTGAACATTCATTTTAGCAATGCTTGAAGGGGTCAGTTGTAATCCTCATATTTATTTATAACTATTCAGATTCAATGTTCACGATCTCCTGCATCATTGCTGAGGGTCGTTCTGGGTTATTGTCTGTTTACTTGCCTTTTCTCAGAAAGTAACATTTTTTTTTCTCTTAAATTTTTTGTAGAGCCATGGAGATCTGAGAACTTTACTTGAAGCACGTCAGACTAAACTGCAAAAATTTAACCTTCATGACCAGCCCTTGCCTGTCATCATAAAGGAAAAGCTTCAGAACAAGACCAAACTTCAATGTTGTGTGCAGTGGGACAATATTCTGTACAATAATCTAGAAAGTCCCATAAAGGCTGTGGATATAGCTTTCAAATCGTACCATGCCCTCCACGCATTCTACCCGCCGGAATCTGAACCAATCTGGCTGTTTCTGCAGAAAGCTGTTTATGGATTTTCTAGCAAATGGGATAAAGAATTTGATGCTGTTAATAGGCTAGTCCAGGAGTATTCTAAGTTTAACCCTTAGTCTAGTTTCAATAGCCCTTAGTCTTGGTTTTCTAGGTATGTGCCACTTGATTGTTTTTTATCTTATTTTTATATCTTTTTACTCATAGTTAATATTTATAAAATGGTGAAATGTGGTATGTGTTTTATAAATTTTGAATCTGTTTCTTTGTTGAAACTTCATGTGCCTATTCATGGGGGAGCAAGATTTGTCTGTGCAGAGGATGACTGTGGTAGGGTGTTTGATACATTTCCCAAGTACTGTAAGCATTTGAATAGGGTACATGATTGTGTTAAGAAAACAAATGCCACAAATAATGTTAAAAAGACTGTTGCAAACTGTGATTTATTTGATAGTGAGGGTCCGTTAGAGAATAGCGAGTTATGTGTTGAGAGCTCTTCCAAGTCTACTTTTGATGTTCAAGATTTCTTCACTCGTCATTCTAATAGTGTTGAAATTTTAGTTGCCAAATTATACAAAAATCCCTCTATCCCTCGAAATTTTGTTCAGACTCTGATAGATGATATAGACTTTTTTCTAAATAGCGGATTTATGGATATTCTTGAGTCTAAGGTATTGAGTGCCTTGCAGGCATCTGCAGTCTCCCAGCCCTTTCTTTCCGAAATATCTTGTTTGTTTTCTTGTTTGAAGGATCCATTCAAAGGGCTTCATTCAGATTTTAAGCGAATGGAGCACTTCAAGTCAAACAAGTATTATGTACCTCCACTTAGTTATACAATTTGTGAGTCTTGTCCCAAGCCATTTAATACAAGAGAGGGTCTAGTTGTAAAAAATGTCAAAACTACAGGACAATTCATTCCATTTCGACATGTTCTTCAAAATCTGTTTGAGTTACCAGGTGCGCTGTCCTCCACCCTGCAATATGTTGAATTTTTAAAAAGTTCTACCAGTGATGCCGTAATATCTAATGTTATCCAAAGTCAGCTGTGGAAAAGTAAACTGTCAAACTTTAAAGATTCTGATATTGTGTTACCGGTTGACTTTTATTATGATGATGTAGAACCAAATGCTCAACTTGGCCCACACTCAGAGAAACTAGGAGCTGGCTACCTTCTGTTACCTGCTCTACCTCCTGCCTGTAGATCAAAGCTAGAGAATATATTTTTGGTTTTGTTAATTGATTCTGATGATCGTAAAAGTAGCATCCCTGGTAGAACTAGTTACAATGCAGAGGTTTTCAAACCCGTCATTAAAGAATTGAATTATTTAGAAAAGAATGGAGTTTTATGTAACACCGATGACCTTGGTGAGAAACGTATTTATTTTGTCCTGAATGCTGTAAGGGCTGACAATCTTGGATTGCATCAATTACTCGGGTTCAATGAGGCATTTTCTGCAAACTTCCCTTGTGTAATATGTAGGGCCCCCAAAGAGTTAACTCAAACTATGACCAGGGAAGATATATCATTTTTAAGAAATTTTACGAATTACTCTGAGGATGTTTTACTTAATGACAGTTCCCTAACTGGAATCAAAGAGAAATGCGTGTTCAACAAGGTCAGTTCTTTTCATGTTATAGAGGATCAATACCAGGATTTTATGCATGATGGGCCTGAGGGAGGGACCCACTATATTCTCATACCTGTTCTTAATCATTGTATACGTTCTAAGTATTTTACACTCCAAACTTTGAATTCTAGGTTATTTTTCTTTGACTTGGGACCTGGTGGCTCTAACAATAGACCAGTACCTATCGCAGATGACTTTGAAACTAAATCAAAGTTGAAAGGTACAGCTACTGAAATGTTATCTCTGGTGAGAATTTTAGGCGTTCTAGTTGGCGACCTTGTACCTGAAACTGATTCTTTTTGGCATTTGTATTTGATTCATAAGGAAATTGTGTCAATATGTGAGGCTAAGGAGTTACCCCTGGAAGTAGCTGAGCAGTTAAACCTCCTTGTGCATGAACAGAATAGTCTCTTTTTACAGTTGTGTGACAGGACTCTGCCTCCAAAATTGCACCATTTCTTGCATTATGGGAGACTTATTCTTAAACGGGGTCCTCCCTCGCACTTATCCACTATGCGAGCTGAGGCAAAGCATAGGGATGTTGTCACCAAGTATGCTCGAGCAATTACCTCTCGTCGAAATCTACCTCTGTCAGTTGCAACAAAGCATCAGTTGTCAATATGCTTCCGGTTTGTTACAAAAGCTCCTCTTGTATCTGGCATTGTTTGTGGACCAGGTGAGACCATTAATGTAGAAGATCATATTTTCTATTTAAAAATTAAGTCTAAGCTCCCACTTTGTATTCAATCTTCTTCAGTGCATAGAGTTAATTGGGTGGAGGTCCATAGCACTAAGTACCAACCCCGGCTTGTGTTAGTGTGTGGAGTTAAAAATGATGTAAAACTTAAGTTTGGCAAAATTGTTGATATTTTTGTTTGTGAAGGTAAGGCGCTATTTATTTGTCAATGTCTGACTAATCTAGGTTTTAACGATCATGTAGGTGGCTATGAGATAAATTATTCTAACTCATTTACATGTATTTTCCATGAGGACCTATTCGATCCTACCCCTCTGTATGACTTCACAATGTGTTCTGGTAGTAAGTATGTTGTACCAAAGTATTACTTGTAGTGCCGTCACATAGTTTAATTTTAAGAATTAAATTGCTTTTTTGAAAGAATGTTTTTATTTATTTATTAAGCAGCCTGCGGGTATAGCCCGGCGTCACGCCTAATGTAGCGTGAAATTTTCGCTTCTTCAAGGGAAAATGTTCGATGAAGTAGCGAACATTTTTCCCAGTATGTATCCTAGGCATCCTTTCTATAGCGTACTATAGAGTGCAGTGTTCGCTACTTCAGTCAAAATTACTTGACGAACTAGCGAACATTTTCCCTAAAGTGTATCGTATGCATCTTTTCTGGGGCGTATTATACGGAGCAATGTTCGCTACTACAATCAAAATTGCTTGACGAACTAGCGAACATTTTTATCAGAGTATATCCTAGGCATCCTTTCTGGGGCGTATTATACAGAGCAATGTTCGCTACTACAGTCAAAATTGCTTGACGAACCAGCGAACATTTTGCAGCAAACATAAATTCGCTGTGGCAGCGAACAATTTCGTAGCACCAAAAAATGGTAGTCAAAATTTCGCTAAAACAGCGAGAATTTCGCTATAACAGCGAAATTATTTTTTTCTGTGCTTGTGCAGTCAGCTTTTAATGTAGACGGGTGACAAATGAATTTCTCCTGCAGATAGTATGTATTATGTCCTCCCTACCACCACTCTGTACACTGTACGGTTTGACAAACAATATTGTTCATCGATTAATCGATTTGAAACTCTTATTTCATCGATTTTTAACGATCAATTAAATGTTTCCATCGATTAATTGATCGAATTTCCGAAAAAGTCGCGAACACCCACCCAGGCGACGCAGCCATTGTGTTTGGGCATGAAATGGTGATGCGCCAACAATGATAAACTCTGCCACCGGCTCGCACGTAAACAAAACCTCAAACACGCGCGGATTAGCGGGCTTGGCGCTGCTCGGCAGTCCGGTCGTTTCCTCAGTTCGGCGAAGGCGGTGGCAGCCCAGCTCGTCCTCCCTTCCCCCTCCCCTCTGGCTTGCTCTCCCCCACTGCCGAGCAGGGAACAAGCCGTTTCGCGCCGATGCCGGACGGTCAGACCGCCAGGCAGAGAGGGAGACGGGCGGTTTCGTACCACTCTCGTCACTCTCGTGTTATCACAACGCATTTGATAATTCGGCCGGTTAACCGTCTCGCTTGTTCGATTAATCGTTTTGTTCGTTCCCTTTTGTTTGGTGACGATTAACCGATTGATCGAAAGCATTTCATTGATTAATCGATTTAATCGTCACCGAATCGTCCAACTCTAGACACTGTGCCGGAGTTCATCAATGTCGGGAGAGCCCCGAAGGGATTTGAATTCTCGCGGGCTTATGGGAGGAACGAGCGACCGGACACCGCGATGCAGGGCAGTCGATTCTCTGCCCTGCAGCGCGGGTGCCGACCCCTCGCGACCGGACACCCGGCCGCGAGGGGAAGCCGCTACCGGCGGAGCGGCAGACGTGTCTTGGCCCTGGATTAGGAAGCATCTGCGGAGAACGAGCAGCAAGAGTAAGTGCTTGGTGGTCTACACCTACCCCAAAATTCTTGTTTCCTCATTCCATACTTTCCCCCCATCTGAGTTACATTCAGCCGCAACGGCGTTTCGCTCAATAAGAGTAAGACTCGTTAGTCGTTTACACTCGAGGAAGCGCGGTAGCGACTATCAATAACAAACTTATCATATACATACACTTTTGACTGAAAATATTTCATGTTATTTCAGCGAGGGCGTGGCTCTTCAGGTGATGATGACATCTATTTCATAGCTGCCACCACATATTGTATGTTGTTTTATTGTTGGAAATCTCATGTCTCTTGAAAGCATGTTTAATAAATTGTATCGCTATGTTCCCTTATCTGTAATGAAGGCTCGTCTTCACTTTTTAAGGAAAAAATTTGAAACCACAAGTCACAGTCTCACTGATGACGACTTTTTGAAATTGGAGGAGTTATCGGAGGGGTATACATGCTCAGATCTAAAGGCAGTCGTATGTCTGGAAGCAGGCAGGCTAATTGCAGATGTGCCTGATGAGTGTTTCTACGATCCCTCATGTAAGGAAGGTAGTATGATGTTTATACAGGGTGATTCTTTTCAATATGTCCATAGGGGAGTCATTTGAGATAGGACACCTGGGGTCGGAAAAGTACCGTTTCGCCGTTACGCCCCTTTTTCTGAAGTTATTCGGCGCCTGGCGGATAGGCAGCTCAACGTCTCGGGCGGTACCATGGGTTGCCTACGCAGCTGGCGGACCAGCTACCAGCCGGCGCTCAGGCAGGGGGTGAGGAAGAGTTGTCAAGATGCGATCCGTGCCGGGCTGCGTACGTTGCAGTGCGTGAGGCTTAGAGAGCTGCTCGGGAACCTCCGACACAGTGGGCGTCTCTGTCAGCAATGCTTCCAGCATGATGGATGTCCTGCGCACTTTGCTGTGGACATCAGGGCCCACATAAATGGAGTGTACCCCAATCGGTGGATCGGGCTTGCAGGACCGGTTGCATGGCCTTCACGCTCCCCAGATTTGTCGCCGCTGGATTTCTTCCTATGGGTTGCAATGGAGCGCCTTGTGTACGCCACTCCTATCGACACCATTGAAGACTTGTGCGCGCGAGTCGTTATGGCTGGGGAGTTCATCCGGCAGGATGCTGGAGTGTTTGAGCGAGTGCAAGTCGCGTGGGTTGATCGAGAAGTGTGTCGAGCAAATAAAGTGGCTTTTCCTCGTCTTTTTATCTTGTCAAGCTTTAACTTTTTGACTTATCGAGACAAATTTTTGGTTCCCATTGGGACAGTACCCTTTATTTTCAATTTGACAATGTCTTGGCTCATCATTGTTTATCATTGTTTAATAAAATTGATGCAATACGTTGCAATCTTCTCCCTCCTTTCCAGCAACTGAGCGCCGGCGTGTGTCCGAGCTGGTCCGCCGGCTGCGCAGGCAACCCGTGGTACCGCCCGAGACGTTGAGCTGCCTATCCGCCAGGCGCCGAATAACTTCAGAAAGAGGGCGTAACGGCGAAACGGTACTTTTCCGACCCCAGGTGTCCTATCTCAAATTACTCCCCTATGGACTCCTTATCATCCCCTAACGTTTGGACATATTGATAAGAATCACCCTGTATTACCTTTCCCATGTCTTATAATGGACCCATGGATTTCAGAGGATGCACTTCCTTCTGTTCGCAGCTCCGTTGTATGACAATGCATGATGTGGAAGAAGCAAAGAAGCATTTGGAACAATTTCACGTTCTGTGCGAACCTCAGAACTAGCAAAATTTAAAGTGTTCGGCATGGCAAGTAGTGTTTTATTAATTTCATTGGCTGTTCTACTGGTCAGTCTGACTTGGGGCATTTTTTTTACTTTTATCTTATTTCTGTGAGGTGTCATATGTTGTTTTTAACATTGATGGTCTGTGCAATTTGTATCTTATTAAATATGTGGAATGTAAGCATATTCATTTTGTGAGTCTGGGGTGAAGAGACCATCATTTTCACGACCAATGATCAGGAATGAATGAGCCCCAGGTTTTGAGTCCAGAGACAAAGGAGACAATGTAGATATTTACACAATTTATTCTAACATATACAGGGAGTCAATAGAGTAATGCACATCTAGGCCGTGCTGGAGCATCTCTTGCGGAAGAAGAGGGATGGCCTGACAGCTACGGGTGATAGGTCTAAAAATAATGCTGCCAATTATCAGGTTTGCTAGCTTCAGTTTTCGTGCATGTCCTGAAACTCTCTACCACAGAGAATTCCACCATTAGTTATATTCAGATAGGTGATAACTCCTTAATCCAATTACATTGTATCACAGAACTTACAGATGAGTAGTGCTACAAACACGTTAGCATTAAAACAAACAGCAAGAGCTTCTTCATACTCAGCAATTTCATTATCACAGTGAATAATATCTGGGTTGAACTCTGGTACAATCTGATCGATGGTTTTGAAAAGGTTAACTTATGTAATCTTTTACTTACAGTTTAAGAATGTGTTGTGACACTAAGGATAGACTTACCGTGTAGTGATTAATAATTTACCTGTTGATCCCATTTTGTGACCATGCTGAACATTTGGCTGCAGTTGGGCAGGCTCGTCTTACCGTCCCATGTGCTTTCACAGGTGACAGTTTTCGCCCGCTTCAGACATTTTTTCATACTTGCTGACATAAATATGAGGCATTTGGTTTTTTTTTTGAAGGAGGAGCCACATCTGCCCTGATACATAAGCCCACTTCCATCATTGGTTAGACTGAGGTGCCTCCACTCATCACTTCCCAACACACTATCAAGCTCAGATACGTTCTTGGGCACTTGCGACAGGTGTCTTGTTCGTGCACGCCACGTGGATGTTCGGAGCCTATTAGCCATGTTTTTGGACCTCTCCTTCCTGGAATACTCAGGGACATGTGTTCTGTGTAAATTTTGACATTTAACAGCATTGATATAAAAAATAGACACACATTATTATTACCTCTGTCTTTCCTGCTCCACAATTAGTGAGACTTTAGTCGGGTCTTTGGATAAGCAACGGTCTAAAATTTTGCTCCGCAACATTCTGCTTGTAGGAAGTGACGTGACAGGTAAGCACGATTCTTTACGAGGCTTACTTTGCTGGAATTCTTGCTGATCATGGCTAACGGTTGCCCGTCCGTAGCAACCAACTTCGTAAAAGTTCATGCAGCGAAGTGAAAGGCCACCGGAGTACCGGTGGTTGGCATGGTAATAGTACCCATCTCCGACATGGAACAATTTGGAACCTCTTCTGTAGCCCTCCGCAACGTCTACATTTGGTGGCATGAAGGAGGTGACATAACCTGGAAAATAGCATTCGCCCACATATATTTAAGAAAAGGTGAGGCTGGAGCTGAATGTCTGTCCATACAATTGGCTGAGCGATAGCAAATCCCTGGACAGACTAGGTCAAAACTGTTTTGTCTCTCTGCCAGCACGATTTCTCGAGAACGGTTAGCCGTAGAAGGCTGAAACTTGGACCATATCTTCCTACTAGCATACCGGAGTCAACCTCAAATTTGGGTTACCGTAGCTTTAGTAATTTCTTAGATAATTTTTACAATTGATGTTAACTTTTCAAAAAGTTGACTTAAAAGATGGAGTGCGGAGGCGCGGCCCTCTACTTTCTACTATCACGTGCGGTTAGGGTGGGTTCGGCTAGGTACGGATGGCCTCGAGTAGGTGAGGCTGGGCTAGTTTAAGGTTAGTTAGGTGCGGCCAGGTGACGATACGCTCGGTTATGGCGTTTTGTGGGCTGCGTGAAGATTGGTTGACAAAAAACTGCAGAGTAGGCCTGATTTGTTGAGCATTAAGTAGGCGTTTCCAGCAAGGCTCACGTACGGAAGTAAATCATGTTTCCTACTTGCGGCTCTGGCCTCGCAGGAAATGCCTATAAGATATGGCGTTTCACCCAAACATTCGGTGTTCAGTTCACTATCGTGGCAACACTCACGGGGCAGGACCAACTAGCCCCGCAGGGTCCTACTCGTCGGGTGACAGCCGCCGGCAGGTCAAGGTAGGTGTACGCCAGGCGTTGAGTGGCGGAACAGTGATTCGCGATCAGAGAAGGCTCTTACGCCACGACGCGGTCTGATGTACGCCTACCTTGTTTATTTCTGGTATCTTTTAACAATTGTAAAAATTTTCTATGACACTATCCCAGATACGGTGCCCTAAATGTAGGGTTCACTCCGATATGCTGGTAGGAAGATATGGTCCAAATTTCAGCCTTCTACGACTAACCGTTCTCGAGAAATCGCGCGGACAGACACAACACTTTTGACCCAGGCGGTCCAGGGCTTCGCTATCGCTCAGCCAACAAGGTAGGCGTACGCCAGACCGCGTCGTGGCGAAACAGGCTTCGCTCATCGCGAATCACCGTTCCGCCACTCCACGCCTGGCGCGCGCCTACCTTGGCCTGCCGGCGGCTGCCTTCTGCGGGGCCATCTAGTCAGTAGGACGCCTTGGGGGCGTCGCTGTTCCCGCCCGGTCGTAGCTGAGTTCATGTTCTGGCAGCCCAACGTATCTTTCATTGCCTTTTTATCGTCGATACCCGTTAACCATTCCTAAACTACCCTCACCTAACTGAGCCTAACCTAGGTCTCCACTAACCTAACCGAGCGTAACCCACTCGAGTCACCGATCCGCTGCTCGATGACTCTCGAGGACGGTGTCCCTGGTCTCGGGACCGGAGGCTGTATTTGTTCGCCATACCCCTACGATGCCTTTGTGCAGTGCCGCAAACCGCATTTCTCTGTCACGTAATTCTCGAGTTTCAGCGGTCGTTACATGTGGCTCGCGAGTACGGGGTCGCTGGTCTTGAGACCAGTGGCTGTTCACGTTCACCCCCCCCCCCCCCCTTATGCCAACTGCAGTAACGCGAACCGTCTAAAACGCATCTCTCTAAGTGACTTGCTTCTCGAGTTACACTAGTTTTTCAGTGTGACTCTCGAGGACGGGGTGCACGGTCTCGAGAGCGGTAGGCGTAGTGTAGTGTCCTTGTTTCCCATTGCCGCGGCCCGCAAGGTCCATCGTCGAAAACCGCAAGTCACTACCTCATACCGTTCGGAAGATAGAAGTTGGCTCTCGAGGACGGGGTGCGTGGTTTCGAGCCCGGTGTGAGTGCGAAACGATCGCAATGATGGCCGCAGGCACGGATTTAGGCCCTCCTTACCTGGGGGGTACTTTTCACTCATGCTCGACCAGGCGGGTTGCCTACCTTTTTGAGTATCCCGTAGGGCTTATTTCGCGAGCTAACTGAGCGAGGAGCTGCCAATAGGGTGGATCGAAAATGTAGGATCGTAAATTGTGGCACAAACTGTTGATCCTCAGTGCATGCAACTGTCGAAGCCCAAGTCGTTTTGCTGTTGGACGCACCTGCAGGTAACGTTTGGCGTGTGTCGGGGACGAGTGTGCGAAACGAGACCACAGCGGTAAGGATATGATTACCCGTCACTGAACAAGCTGGGGCCGAAAGGTGTTGCCGCGTCTGGTTTGTACCGCTTTTGGGTTTGTATTTGACGTTTTTATCATAAAATGAGGGCTCAAATCGAATGGCGGCTAAGAAATTTAAAGATCTACGTTGTCTTCCGATTCTAATGGGCACCAGAAAAACCAATTTATCCCACGCTTGAGTGACGGAGCATAAATAGGTTGAAAAACAGTGCAAAACGGAGCGGAGGGGGCAAAATTCAAGGATATTTCGTTGCTGTACCTACGGCAAAACTTGTGGGCTTCTTGTGGGGTCTCTTGGCAGGAGAAAATCGATTCTGTGAATGAAAATTTTGGATGTAAAATTTTTACTGAGATATCAAGAAAAATGTATCGGAGCCACTGTAAATCCTGGAGCGATATTCACCGCTCTTAGAACAGCGACATTTTGTTCCTAATTTCGTCGCTCTTTAAGTGATTTTACTGAAGAATTTTGCTCTAAAAGAGCAACGTACGTCGCTGTATTAAGGTAGCTCGTCTGCCAGAGGTGATAACGGTGAAAACCCTCAAGAGTATGCTCACTGAAGCACGAAATCGCGTTTTATACAATGGTGTCTTCATAATATCATGTCATTCTACGAACTTTTGAGATATTGGCGTTTAAAAATGACCCAATTTTACATGGGCTTTTATGGAAAAACGTCCCGTCGCAGATAAATCGACTTTCTCCAAAACTCAAACGGTTTAGATCGCGCACACACATATCGGGTGCGTTGTTCTATTGCGAATCCGTCAACAACAAGATATCTGGGGGTCATTGATATAATAGAAGAGATATTCGGACTTATCGAGCTCAATGCGGAGCCGGGGGCTAGGGGGGACTCGCCGCCATATTGGGGCGGAAGCGGCTCGGCGCGCGCACCCGGGCTCGCTTCAAACGGCTGCCGGGCGCGCCCCGCCCGGTATGCCGCGCTGCCAACCTCTCGTCGATGAACGCGAGTGGCACGACGGTGTTTATTTTTGGTGGAACACGATCATCCGATCTTAGGACACAACAAAACTTTTCCATTACGTCGCAAAAGATATTTAAAACGCATTTTTAAAAGTATAAGTGATTTTATATTCCACGTCTCGGATGAGACGCATCAATTGTGTTGGGTTTGCGGCAGGTCCAAAACTAGTCAAACGCACGAATGGACCACTTTATTTCAATCCGATTATAATATTAATACATTCTTAAAACCAAAATACCCTATCAGAAATACAAAAATTGACTATGCCATATTGGTTTTATAATTTTTCGGTGTCAGGAAATACGAAATTGAAGTATACCAGAGGACCACACTTGACTAGGCCCCCTGGCGGCCGAACCACTTTAAGGCGATGTTTCAAACATCGCTCTATTGGAGCATCGCCCAAATGGGGCAACTAACGTTTCGCTTTGGTTTACAGTGAGTTTCAGTACATTCGACTTAATTCCGTTCGTAAAATAGAACAGGCGCTTATCTTTTCCTCATCCTCCTATATCCTTGAAATTCGCCCCCTCCGCTCCGTTTTGCTCCGTTTTTAACCTCTTTGGTCGCGGTTCGTCTCTTTAACGTTGGATCCAATGGTTTTCTTGGTGCTCATTAGAATCGCAAGCTAAGAAAGATCATGAAATTACAAAGCCGCAATTGTAAGCGTGATGTCACATTCCTGGATTGCTCAAGGAATAGAGGAATTCTTGTGTGGATGACTAGAATCCATAGAAAGACTTAACCAGGGTTGCTATGTAGACGGGTGGAGACTTTGTATGGTTTATTTTTGGTAAAGACAAAAGAAATTCAGTTTGTACGTCGGATGATTTTGTGCAGTCAAGACTTGAGTGCGTCGTCAGCGGCCACTGCAGCCGGGACAGCCAGGGAAGGACTGGCAGCAAATGGACATGGCGGCATCCCCCGAGGCTCTCCTGTCCGCGACCAACTTAGAGTAGCATCCATACAGGTCGTCGCCACAGTTCCCAGCGTCGACGCCCAGCAGGAGCACCTAAACATGTGTCACCGTCAGTGGGGCGGGCCGTAAGAGGGTTGACGTTCTATCTTTTATCACTGGCCTGCCCACTCCCTGTCTGAATGGTTTGGGCTTTGGCCCCAGACTGGGACCGGGGGTGTTAGCCCCCGCCAGACTCAACCCGCAGGGTGGGAAATTTGTGCCGGAATAGTAGACGGGCGCATAAACAAAATGAAGTAGAGTCAGTGCAGCTAATAAAATCACCTTCTTGTGACCTTGGTTTTTCACAATTTTAGGCCTGCTACCATTCCCCATCCCGTTTTTTAGGGATTTTAAATGAAAGTATGGCGCATAGGACCGCTCATGAACACGCGGGTAAAGTTGACCAACACTCTTCGCCACGAGTGTTGGCCGATACTGCTTCTCAGCCGACAACTACAAACGCGTGACAAAAAATCTAGGTGACCCCTAGATGGCTGGTGATTAAGAATCATACTACATTAGAGACGTTTCTGTGAGGTATTGTTTGACTCCCTTTTTGACACCGGAGGGCGGGGGGAGGGGGGCACCCCACGTCGTGAGCGACATCTACTGTCAGACCGAAAATCGCAATAATTGTAGCGAATGGACCATTGCCACATCGAGATAATTTTCTCGGACATCGAAACTCTTACCAGGCCGAGGAGGGCGAAGAGAATAAGGAGTTTGTTCGTCATCTCTGCTCACGGGCGTCACTGAACTGCCAGCTGGCGCTCATATATATAAAATGCAGCAAACCCGAAACGCCCACATACACGTACATCGTGTCCCGATTCACGTACAACCTGCTCCACCCGTCAACAGGTGCACGAACAGGTGGACAGATAACTACCTCGACGGTGCAGAGCAACACAGCAAAACTCTTTAAACACAATTAAATCAAACTTTTTCAGCTTTTAAATGGTTGTACACAAATGACGTCATGCCTTTGGGCCCACTTTTTGACCACATCCTCCCTCATTGCCATGGCCTGTCATCCCCACCGTCACCCCTCGGCCCCACTCCGTGACGTCATGAAGAGGCGTACTCACACTGCAAATCCAAATGAATGACTACGCATTACTGACAACGTGACCTAATACCACGCATTAGCTGATGCAGGGTTCTAGACAACGCTTTAACTAATGTGTAGTTGCACTCCATGATGATGTTTGGTCCCCACATGGCTGTCGTGTGATGTGGGAGTGAAAACCAAACACTCCCTAATGCAGGGTCTCACAGCACACATCAGCTAATGTGTGGTGCGGCTACCACACATTTTCTCATGCATGGTTCTGCAACGACACATTACCTAGAGCGTAGTGTAAGAGCATGCACTTGTAAATGCAGATGCATAAGGGGTCATCCATAAAAGATGTCCGGGTATTTGAGGTGGGGGGGGGGGGGGGTCCTGGAAACCAGACATGGCCGGACGTAAGGGGGGGGGGGGGGCATTAAAAACGTGGACGTCCTCTTTAAAAAACAATCGTTGTCAAGTCGTACATGATTCCGAGACGAGCCGGGAATCGAACCCACGACGCTCATTCCGCAAGTAAGTGCGCTACAGTAAAGCTACCCCGCCCACACTGTCTAATGCTGCGCCGCAACCCTGGGTGCCATGCGCTTGCGCTGCCCCCCCGCGCTGGATAGACATCGCCTCAGCTGAGCACGTCGTGTCGTGGGACTATCAGTGCTACCCAAGTTTGCAATTATTTGCGCAAAAATGTTGAGAGTGCACATCAGATTAGCGCTTACAAATCGACTGTTAATTATACGCACGTTTTTGAAAACCGGGCGTCCAAAGGGGGGGGGGGGGTGTCTTAAATCCGGACATGGCCGGACATAGAGGGGGAGGGGGGTGCCTTTTCCACAAAATACCCGGACATCCTTTATGGATGACCCCTAGTCTGAGACCGTACAGTAAGTAATTCGTTAAGTCATGCGTTTGGATTTGCAGTGCATAGCAGTAGGTCCTTCAGATCAGTAGGTTCCATGCGAGAATGCTCTTCGCGTGCGTCACACACAGCACCTGCCTGTAAACCAAAGAGAGCCCCGGACTAGACTAAGATAACCTATCCGAGCCTGACGGGCAGCAAAACCCGCCCTTGCTTTCCCCCCTCCCCACCTCCAACCCCCGACCCCGCGGGACTCCCCGCCTCGTCCGTACACCCATAGGGGTCATCCATAAAGGATGTTTTCTTTGAAGAGGACGTCTACGTCTTTAATACCCCCCCCCCCCTTACGTCCGGCCATGTCCGGTTTGTAGGACCCCCCCCCCCCCCCCCATCAAATACCCGGACATCCTTTATGGATGACCCCATAGGAGAGCTCCTTCGGTGAAATACGTCGATTTTGGGCCCTTTCGGGAAAATGTTATGGGCTGTAGTTTCTAAACGAGCATCGGTCCCACTATTTTCGAACCACTTTCTGTTGGTTTAAGGTCTTCTCTACACTCTCCAATGATTTTTTGGGCCCGAGCGGAGCGAGGACCTCTTTGCATCGACTATTCCACTGTTGTTTTTATTCTCCTACTGGGGGTGTCATTGTAGTCGCGAGCGCGGCCAAGGGGTCAACGACTCGAAATTTTGGTGTACACCGAATACCCAGATAATCGCGAATACATCGAATATTTTGATTACTGATGAATAGCTTTGATTATTGAGTAAGTTTGATTATCATGTGAATATCGTGATTATCGTCCAAATTTTTCGATTATCGCATGAATAACCTGAATAGGGTATAAACATTTTGAATATAATGTGATTATTATAAGTATGACATGAATATGGTGAATATGGCAGATTATTATGAATATGGTTAGAATATGGTGCGAATATGGGTAGAATTCGATAGAATATGTGAAGAGTGGGGGAAAATAATGCAAAGGCAATCAATCATTTGGTTGTATTACTCCACCAGTTCTTTTTTTACATCACTGTATGTATGAAGGCCTCGGTGCGGGCGTCAATCAAAAGTTTTCCCGAGGTAGCCTCTAAAGTGGGTGTATTCAGAGTTGCCCTGTAGTATTGGCAGGCAGTAGTGCCGTCCACGTGTTGCCTACGCAACACCCTTGCCTGGTCCCAATCATACCAGTCACACGTAACACCGACATTCTTGGAGTTGGTCGGAGCAGTGGAGGCGCTGTACTGCCGCTGTCTGCTTCCTCCAATGTTGGACAGGTACAGCACATGTCCAATAAGGATCCTCCGACTTCGGGGTTCGCGGAAAGCGCACCAGTCACCAATGGCAACAGAACCAAGTTGTTGAGGCAGGTTCCGTTGTGGCGTTGTAGAAGGCAAAGCTTAAAAGAGAGAGAGAGAGGGGGGGGGGGGGGAGGGTAAAAGGTGTTACGAGGCAAGTTCCTCCGACAGGAAAGCTTTCTTAATGCATTTTTAACATACCTTCTCCTTCTCGCTCACGTGCTGTGCGATCATTGCTGAGTTGCGCTCTGTTGGCCAGCATCCAAACGAGGGCAGACTTCTTTATAGTGACATTCGCCCCGTGGCCATCCTTTACCCTCACGTTGGGTCCATCCGGAGTGACCGCAGTATTTGGGAACGAGCGGAGCCCTACTGATCCTGAGAACAGTGACACAACTGGTCCTTCTTCACCGCCACTATCATCGCTTTCAGTTTCGCCGCGAGTGGGCTCCACGGAGCGGCTAGATAGATTTTGGGGCTGCAAGAGAAAACAATTGCAATATATTTTTTGACTTACATAAAATCTCAATGCAACAAAAGAGTGAATGGTCGAACAAGCAAAAGAAAAAATAAGAAAATAGTCAACACTAGCATTGCTAAAACGCAACCTTAGGTTTGCCTGAGGATGGGCAATCACTATGGGGCGATGCTAAACTAGTTGCCTATCCACCGAGCGCATACCTCTTCTGATTCAGAGTCTGAATCCTCCTCGGGTTCAACCTCAGGTATGCTGGAGAAGACCGAAGGAACGCCAGAATTTACTCCCAAACTTGAGAGGATCCTTTGGGCTTCTAGCTTGGCTTCATCCATTATTTCCAAGATTTCACGGTCGCATGGAAATGAATCACTTATAATGGTTTCGGCTCTTCGTTTTCCAGCACGTCTGCTCTCAGCAAAAAAGAACTTTGAACCAAGCCTCTTCTTGATCATTTCTTCAAGGGAAACTCGTGACACGTCGAATGGACTCGAGCACACTGAAGTTTATCACAGTGCACAATGTGCTTGTGAGAGCCCGGAGAGTCCGAAATAAGGCCTCGCATTCCTGACTCGACCACAGCTATGGTGCAAAGTCCCCTGAAAGTAATAAATTCACAAGGTATTAGTGCGCAGCCAACAAAATACAACTTTGTTTTTTCAATCATAAACTTACCCAGGTTCAGATTATCTTTGTTTTCTCTGTAGAATCTCACCATCAAAATTAGTGCATGTGCATTTATTTCAATGCAAATATAAGCATTTGTGGTGAGGAAATTGTTTGAAAGGTTGTACTAGTGGTGGTTTTGCACCCACTTTCTCCAACCACGGTAGAAAAATAGGGAAGTCCACACCATGCGTATTCTGTCTTCAGGCGTGCACTTTCGATCAAGGAAGGCTTCAACCGCAGCGCGCCCCATGTTGAGGAACGCACGGGTACCCTCCGAATCCGGAATGTTGACCAGCAAGTTTGTAGTAGTTTCAGAAAAAAGTTTTTCTGCAGACCGATAGTTCATACGGTCCGAAGGATTTAAATCCCCTTCAGTAAGCAAATGCTGATCCTTTGAAGTATTCTTTATCAGAAGCATGATGTGGGAAACAGAAACAAAGAAGTTTCCGATGCACAAAATGTTTTTTCTGAGTAACAGATTTCTCAATTTAGTTGCTACGTGCGTTAGGGTGGTTCAAAAAAAAAGTTGGAGGGACTAGTGGTTTTTATGGATCTTTGTTGTGTTCGGGGCTGCTCCGGTAGCACCGCCGTCGGGGTAGGCCACCCCTCGGGCCATCGGCCCGGCCGGCCGGGCGGCGCCGCCAGCCGCGCCGGCTCGCTCTGCGCAGCGACACTCTGGGTCCGGCTCCGGCCGTGGACGGTCTGGCTGTACAGTGCAACGCAATAAACCAGTGCGTCTTTTACCGACTGACCTTCCTTCCTTCACCCTTACCATCGGACATCACAGTGGCGACGAGTTTTCGAACCAACGTGGGAGCAACGGACAGCGACAGCAGCCACCACGCGCCGGAATGGACCGACCCAGAGGCTGACAACAACACAACGGGCAAGTACAGTCACCGCCAAGAGTTGTTGTCAGTGAACCGCGCACCAGCCGCACCATGGCGTCGTCGGCGTTTCCGTCGTTTGACCCGGACGGGACGCAGAAGTGGACGGTTTATTACCAAAAATTTCTGTTCCACTGCGAGCGCCGCGGCGTGGTCGCGGACGCCATGCGGAAGGCCGAGCTGGTCTCCATATCCTCGGACCACATGTTTGAGTTTATGGAAGCGATCATGGGCCAGAGCCTCCGGAATGAGGCTGTGACATTCGCGGCCCTCTGTACTCGAATCGAGCAACATTTACAGCCGGAACCGAGTGTGATTGTCGCGACGGCCGAGTTCAACCTCCGCAACCAGCTTCCCGGTGAGACGATCACCGAGTACGTGACGGTGCTCAGGAAGATGGTGAAGCCCTGCAAATTCGGTGCGTCGGAGGACCGCGCGCTCCGCGACCGACTAGTGGTCGGAGTCGCGAATCTGGACATCAGAGCGCTCTTGTTCCGGTCCGGGGACAACATCTCTATGGACGACGCCGTCAAAGCGGCCAGATCCGCCGAGTTGGCCCAGCAGGCGGCCATCGACGTGACGGCGGGGAACGGAAGTGCCGGCGGTTCCGAAGCGATGCACAAATTTCACGGTGCCGGAAAGGGTAACAGGAATACCCTACCGCACAGTTCTAAATCTGGCTCTGTCTCTGAATGCTATAGGTGTGGCGCGGAGCACGACCCCGAGTCGTGCCGCTTCAAGAACACGGTCTGCAGCTTCTGCAGCAACGTGGGCCACATCGAAAGGTGGTGCTTCACGAAGAAGCGCACCCTGGAGGCAGAGGCCAAGAAGAAGAAGAAGCAGCAACGGAGGCCGAAGGGGCGCACCAACGCCATGGCCGCGTCCGGGGCCCAGCCACAGCCGGCGGGGCCGTCGGGGGCACCCAACCCCCAGACCGGGGCGCGGGCTCAGTTGTCTGCCCTGGCCGCCGACTTGGCCGCCGCCGCAGCCAATCTGAACGAGGCCGCGGGCGTGGAGTATTCCCTGTTCAAAATGACGACTGGAAAGGGTGAGTCACACTCTGTCGATCCCATGCTGATTCCGCCGCCGAAAATGTTACAGATCGCCGTCGACCAGAGCAAGATCACGTTCGAGATCGACACGGGGGCGCCGGTCACGCTCATCAGCAAGCGGACCATGGAGCGGCTGTGGCCGGAACCACGGCCCACACTGCTCGAGTCTCCGATCAAGCTCACCGTCTGGACGGCGCACCCAGTCAGGATCCTGGGGTACTTCTGGGTGACGGCGCACACCGCTACGTCGGGGACGTGCCGGCTGCCCCTCTTCGTCGGCGATGGTCCGGAAGCCGGGGCCAGCCTGTTGGGACGCCAATGGTTCCCAGCGTGCGGGGTATCGCTGCAGATACACCAGCTCTCAGGGCCGAAACCACAGGTCGGTACACTCAACATAGAGGGTTACGAGTGCTTCCGGCCGGGGCTCGGGGAGTACCGCGGCAAGCCGGTGTCGTTCCACATTGACCCGGCGGTCCGGCCAATGCGTTTCAACGCCAGGAAGGTTCCGTTTCCGAAGCAACAGGCAGTGGAGCTGGAGATTGAACGCAAGGTGGCAGACGGGGTCTGGCGGGGACCGCTGCAGACAGCAGAGTGGGCCACGCCCATTGTTCCCGTTTTCAAGGGCACCGGAAGGCCGCGGCTGTGTGGGGATTACCGGATCACGGTGAATCACGTGATCACGCCCGATGACTACCCCATGCCTACAGTGGAAGATGTGTTCTCTACACTGTGTGGGGGGACCGTCTTTTCCAAGATTGACCTCACACAGGCGTACACACAGGTACCCGTGGACGAGGCCACGGCAAAGGTCCTCACCGTCAACACCCACAAGGGGCTGTTCTCCGTCCACAGGTTGCCATTCGGGGTCAGTGCCGCGCCCGGGATTTTCCAACGTCTGATTTGCGACTTGTTGGCAGGTCTGGACGGAGTCAAGGTCTGGCTTGACGACATCCTCGTCAGGGGCAGGACGCGCCAGGAGCATGATGCACTTCTCCACGAAGTGCTCACCCGTCTCAGCGCAGCGGGTCTCCGGGTGCACGCCGAGAAATGCCAGTTCTACATGACCAGCCTAGACTACCTGGGGTTTCACCTGGATGCCGAGGGCGTGACGCCGTTGCCGGACAGGGTCGCGGCCATCGCCAACGCGCCAGCCCCCACAAATGTCAGTGAGTTGCGGGCATTTTTGGGCAAACTGAATTTCTATGACAAGTTTTTGCCGCACCGGGCGACAGTTTGCGAGCCCCTCTACCGTCTTCTGGACAAGGAGGCCAAATGGGTATGGGGCGACCAGCAGAAGGATGCGTACCAAAGGGCCAAGGACATGCTTTGTTCCTCTGACTTACTTGTACATTATGATCTCAACAAGGAAGTCGTGGTCGCAGCCGACGGGAGCCCGGTCGGGGTCGGCGGAGTGATCAGCCACATCTGCCCCCCGGACGACAGCGAGCGCCCCATCGAGTACGCCTCGCGCGCGCTGTCAGCGGCCGAGCGGAACTACTCGCAGCTCGACATCGAAGCGCTGAGTATTATCTTCGCGGTCAAGAAGTGGCACCGCTACTTAGCGGGCCGCAAGTTTGTGATTCTGACGGACCACCAGCCTTTGGTTTGGTTGTTTGGGCGTCAGAAACCCATGCCACAGGTCCTGAGTCCGCGAGTCGAGAGATGGCTCATCACTCTCGGCTGCTACGACTATGAAATCCGCCACCGGCCAGGGAAGCTGCACTCGAATGCTGACGCACTAAGCCGTTTGGTAATTCCAGGGACGGCGCCGTCGGACACACCGGAGCTGTGTGGGTTGTTCCTCATGACGGGGATAGGCAGCCCGCACCTCACCTGGGAGCAGGTCGCCGAGCACACGGCAAAGGACGAGACGCTGCAACGAGTCCTGAACTGGGCCCGGGAAGGATGGCCTTCGCAGGACCCTGGGGGCGAGGCGGGCGTCTACTACAAGAAGCGCCTGGAGGTGTCCGTCAGCCGAGGCTGCCTGCTGTGGGGCGAGCGAGTCATCGTGCCACCCAGCCTCCGCCAAGCAGCGCTGCGTCATCTCCACGCCGCCCACATGGGTATCGTAAAGAGCAAGTCCTTAGCCAGGGTACTCTTCTGGTGGCCAGGATTGGCTACTCAGATTGAGGACATGGTGGCTAGATGTCCGAACTGCCAGGCGACGCGGGCTCAAGCACCGGCGTTGCCAGTGACGCCTTGGCCGCAGCCAACAGGGCCGTGGCAGAGGCTGCACATTGATTTTGCAGGACCCTTTTACGGGAAAAATTTTCTGGTAGTCGTGGACGCCCACACGGGGTGGATGGACATTGGTCTGGTGTCGGGGCACACGACAGAAGAAGCCATGCGCTGTCTCCGCACGTGCTTTAATTACAATGGCCTCCCGTTCACTATCGTTAGTGATAACGGGTCTGCGTTCACTGCCAGAAAGTTCCGGGAGTTCTGTGCGACGCGGGGGATACGCCAGCTTTTCACTGCGCCGCGTCAACCATCCTCCAACGGCAGGGCCGAACGGATGGTACGGTCGGGCAAGGAAATGCTCGAGAGGCAGGTCCTTGATGGGCAGGACTGGCAGTCCAGAGTGGACAACGTTCTGGATTCGTTACGTTCCACGCCAGGGGAAGACGGCAAATCGCCCAACGAGCGGCTCATGGGACGACAAGTCCGAACAGCACTTTGGTTGGTCAGGCCGAAACCTGAGGGACTTGAACCCGCTTCTCAAAGTGTTCGTTTCTCCCCAGGCGACCCGGTGTGGTTCAAGAAGTTTGGCTCCAAGAAATGGCATGCAGCGACGGTGGCCCGGCAGCACGGGAACCGCATGTCCATCCTGGACAACGGCGCTGTCCGCCACCACAACCAGCTCCGACGACGGGCAGGTGCAGCAGCAGCTCGGAGGCCAACAACGCCCACAGCCAACGGGGGCCCGACCAGGGCCACGACCACTCCAGGGGGCTCAGGTGGGCCCAGGATCATCTGGAGCGGGTCGACAGGGACGGCCGACGGCGGGGCGCCTCCGCCCCCGCCTCCGCCGCCTCCACCGGGTGGGGACGGGCCCCTTCGCCCGCCACCACCACCGCCGCCGTTCCCGCCGGGCAACGGCGGGGGACAAACAGAGCCACCGCCACCGCCACCACCGCCACCGCCACCGCCGCCGTTCCCGCCAGGCAACGACGGCGAGGGTCCAGGACCGTCAGGCGGCACCGGGGGCAGCACGGCGAGAACGTCGACACCGTCGGGCCACGGCGACGGGCAGCCAGAGCCGCCGCCGAGGGGGCCGGACCGAGGCCGCGGCCGCGGCCCACATCCCGGACCGTCTGGACGATGGAGCCCAGAGGGACGCCGTAGGCACAGCGGCGGTTTCCGACCGGGACACCGGGGACACGCCGGCGGCGACCAGCACCAAGGCTGGGGAGGAGCCGGACGCAGCCCGAGGGGACGCGACCGCTCCGACGACCATGGAGGAGCCCGTGGTCGGGGCTACGGGGGCCCAGGCCACCCGAGGCCCAACGGCGACCACCGCGGAGCCCGCGGAGGGAGCCGGGGTAGCGACGCGCAAGGCGGGACGGGAAGGGGTTCGTCTTCTGCTCGACCCGAACGCGTGACGCGGAACCCGTGCCCTAGGTACACCTAACCTGGGCATCTGTCAGGGGTGACAGATTTTTTTTTTGGGTTTGGGATTTCCCAGTAGTTTAGTGACGTGCTATTTTTTATTGTTTTCGGTAAATTCAGGCCAGTACTGAGTGCAATGTTTATATAACAGACTTTCTTTGATGTGATTTTGCCTTGCACAGTCTGGGGTATTTTGCTACTGTTAAATTTTCTTTTGTTTTTGGTATTGTAACGGCACGGATCTAATGTGGGATTTTTTTTTTCTTCCTGTTTGTGGGTTGGTATCCCCATATCTCTCTTCATTAAGGATGTTTTATTCCAAGGGGGGAGGGATGTTGTGTTCGGGGCTGCTCCGGTAGCACCGCCGTCGGGGTAGGCCACCCCTCGGGCCATCGGCCCGGCCGGCCGGGCGGCGCCGCCAGCCGCGCCGGCTCGCTCTGCGCAGCGACACTCTGGGTCCGGCTCCGGCCGTGGACGGTCTGGCTGTACAGTGCAACGCAATAAACCAGTGCGTCTTTTACCGACTGACCTTCCTTCCTTCACCCTTACCATCGGACATCACAATCTTCATAGTGTAAAAAGGCTCTGCATCGATTTTGAGCGAAATCGGATTGCATTTACCCGGTGCACACGGGCAAAACAGTTTTCGATGTTTGGCGGGCTTGCCTACCTCCGCTCGCAATGTTTACCGCTCCCGTGACGTCATCCGTGGTCGCCAGCGATTGTAACTTGGTGGTCATGTTCACTGGGGTGTCTAGTGTCACTCGCCCGCGCCCCGACCCCCCGCGCACCCAATAGGATATCGATAATTTCGAAATATCAGATTGTCAGACGGGCGTCTGAGGCCAGCCGGCGCGCGGAGCGCCTGGGGGATAGGCAACCCATCAGGCACTAGATGACATGCGTCACGCGCGGCGGACGCGGGGTAATTGGATCGCCGCCGCCCCGCGACCGACTGGGTGCGGCCGCGCCTAGAGCTAGGCAACCTAATGGGCGGGAATTTGGCGGACGCGAGCCGCGGGGCCGCGCCTAGAGGTAGGCAGCCAGTCAGCTCGGAATTTGAGCGCGCCGCGCCAGACGGCGCGGGCGCGCGGGAGCGCCCGAAGGCAGGCAACAGTTCGCACGTAAATTGCGGGCTGACGTCGCGGTAGAGTCTCGGGCGGGCCGGGTGCCGGCTCAGCGCGGCGGCCGCGCGGCGGCGGCCACGCCCCGCCGGGGCGACTCCAGGCCAGCGGCCGGAGCCGGAGATAGGAGGGCGCCGGCCGCGCCCCGAGATAGGGAAGCGCCGCCGGGCCGCAGGGCAGCGGCCGCGGGGGCGTTAGCATGGGATAGCTGAGAGGGAGCTAACCTGTCGGTCATTCCCTGTGAGTAGCATAGACGGGTACGGGTATATAAGCGGGGAGAGACGGAAGTAGAGTAGTGTTCATATTACTGTCGCGGTCAGCGGTAGCCCCTGCCCGACAGCCGCGTACTCGAGACTTAGAATAGCCGACGCGGGGCTAAGTGCTTACGATCGGACACTCCGCAACGACCAGTGTGCCCTCACGCGACCGAGCCGTACAGACCAGTACTCGCGAGTGTTGTGTGTACGTCATTACCCCGCTCATCGGAGACACCACCTGTCACGACTCCCCGAGACCGGGGGGCGATCCAAATATCTGCACGACTCGGCAGATCTGAGCGGCCGGACCACGCGGCTGCCCGCCGACGTCACCCAGCGCGCCGTTTGCGGCGCTACCCCGCGCCGCTACTACTCCGCGCGGGCGGAACCTCGGCCGGCCAGCCACCTGCCGCCGCATCAGAGGTCAGCGCCGACGCCTGACCCCGAGCACGGTGCAGCAGGGACGGACAACCATCACATCCCTGACATGGTAGCCAGAGCAAGGTGTTCACAGACTGGACCGTGACAAGGTGGGTGGAAAGTGTTTTTTTTTCCTTGTCACACCGAGAAGAGCGGATCCGAAGAGGGCCGAGAGATGAAGAGGGCCGTTGCGAAGATCGTATCGCAGGCGGTGGAGCCAGCGTTGCGCTCCGCGGGGAGGGTCGAATCGAACCCAGACATTGTAGTGACCGACGCGACTCTGATTACCCCGGAAACCGCAGAGACAGTGCTTAGGCAGTTCCAAATAGTGGCAAACCACTTGGACCTGAATCGCCCGTCGCAAGATTTGGACAAGGCGAACAGGATCATCGCGGAAGAAATTTGCAGGGAGCGCCCTGGAGAGAAGCAGAGAGTTTTCCTGTACCGGAAAGGGTTGGAAACAAGCAAAGAAGACCTGCTGATAAGCAACGAGAAGCTTTCGTTGATTCTGGAGGCAGTCCAAGCGGAGTACGACAGAGACGGCAAGATCTACAGCGAGACCGTCAGTGACGTGCTGCGCGCTATCCTGTTGTCGGTGTCGACGACGCGAACGACGAGGTCAAGACACACCACTGCGCAGATGAACGTGACGGGCGGCGCGGAGGACTCGGGCGCCGTGGGCGGCGTGTACGAAGAAGTGGAGAAGAGTCACCGGGTCGAAGCGCATCAGGCCCCAGCGGAAATTGTCGACGGCGCAGCACCGGGGCCGAGCGCGCGGGGCAGCCAGCCCGCGGCCCCGCCCCTGCCGGGACCGAACGCGGCGAGCACGCCGTTCAAGAGCGACTACGCGAGGGAGTTGCTGTACCACGAGACGCTGAAGAGGCAGAGCGGAAAGCTGCGGGACGAAATACAAGAAATGCACAGGGAGCAGATTCGGAAGTCCCGAGCAACAATAGAGGCCGAAGTGCAGCGGACAGAGCATGAGCGTGCAGTGTACGAGGCGAAGCTGGAGAGGCAGCGTGCACTGGAAGAGCTGGAAGAGGCAAAGAGACAACTCCAGGCTGTCAAGCAGGAGCACGAGGAGACCGTGAAGAAGAGCATGACGCAGCACGCCGCAGCCCAGCCCGAGACCGGGCCCGCGGACCCGCGCGGGCCAGCCGAGCAGCTCGCCGTCCGGGCTGTGGGGCCCGCGCCGCAACAAGAGCCCCCACCGGAGCGGCGCAGAAATATGTTTTTAAAAATCAACAAGACATATGGCGGAAAATCCCACGAAGATTTCCGGGAATTCAGGGACTACGTGTCAGCGGCAATGTCAATGATCGAGGGAACCGAGGTGGAGAAAGTTTTCCTTCTGCTGGACAAGCTGACCGGAGCAGCATACGCGGAGGCCAGCACTTTCCGCCAGGAAAACCCACAAACAACGGTGGGACAGATGCTGGGCCACCTGACACAGACTTTCGACCAGTCCGGGAACCCAGTGGCGGCGCGGCGGAGGATGATCAGCCGGAAGTGGTGCAGGGACTCCGAGAGCCTATTGGAATACGTCTGCCAGAAGAAGGCCCTGATGAGCAGAGCGAACGTGACCAACGTGGAGATGAGAAATAAGTTCATCCTGGAAGGCATGGGCGAGCCGTACAAGAGCCAGTTCGAAATGTACACCGACGTCCCAACAAGTGAGTTGGTTGCGGCGATCGAGAACATCGCCGGGGCGCAGAGTCAGCAGCCTGACGGCGGAGCCCAGTTCGCAGCGGAGGAGATTCACAGGACCGTGGGCTCGCGGTTGAAGGAGGCAGCGAGGATGGCGGACGGTCTCCGGGCCCGCCAAATCCGGGACGCAAGTAGAGACGCAGAGCTGGAGTTGGAGTCGAGGCACCCGGCGATCGCCGATATAATCGACGCGGCGGTCAAGCAGGCGGTGGCAGCGGTGACCCCAACGGCACAAACGCCGCCCCTATCGGCGCTGCAGCAACCCCCGCCCCAAGAGGACCACCAGGCCGTGGCCATAAGGAGACTGGAGGCGTCCATGGCGAACATGGAATCCAGGTGGGCCGGCCAGGAGGCGGGCCCACCGAGAAGACAGGACAGGTGCTACAGGTGCGGCCGGGAGGGTCACTACGCAAGGCACTGTGACCGGCCACCGAGCAACGGCTCAGCAAGACAAGGGCCGAGCAGATGGGGCACACCGGAGGACGCCCGGAACCAGGAGAGGACCGCTCCCACAGACGGGGGCTCAGGAAGGAGGAGATCGCAGCACGACGCCGGCGGCGCACACAGCCGAGGCATGCAGCATGCGGGGAGCGGCGGCCGCGGCGCGGGCCATGGAGGCTACGGCCGGGGCGACCAGCGCGCGGCGCACGGCGACAGCGGCTACGGGGGCCGGCAAGCAACGGGCGGCGGGGACCGCGGCGGAAGCTACGCGGGCAACGGCGGCCACCGCGCGCCGAGGACCCCCGGGGCCCACCCAAACTAGAGGTCGGAGCGGGGGACGCTAAATTAAGATGCCAGCCCACCCGTTCCGAAGTAGGAGAAGTGACCGCCGACCTGCACAGCTGCCCACCGGGAACGAGCATCGCGCACTGCGTGTCGGCGTGTCTGAAGCAAAGCCGTGGCCTGGCAGTGTCAATGAAACAAAGGTACGGCGGTTGCAGCGAGATGAGAGCACAAGACAAGAAGACGGGGCAGGTCGCGCATATAAGAAGAGGCGACCGGTATATTTTTGCCCTGATAACGAAGAGGAAATACTACGAGAAGCCGAAATTTGAGGACCTGGCAGCATCCGTGCGGGCGTTAAGGGAGGAGTGTGAGAAGTTAGGCGTGACAGATCTGGCCATCCCCAAATTTCTGTCGTGCGGATTGGACGGACTGCGCTGGCCGGACGTCAAGGCCCTCATCGAGTCCACGTTCGCCGGGTCCGGGGTCCGAATCACAGCCTACGGCCTCCCAGGCGCCGCGCGGCCAAGCAACCCCCAGGAGCAGCACCGCGGCGAGGTGAACATCGACCTCAGGCAGGCGTCGCCTATCCTCACTACGGACGTGACAGTGAACGCCGGAGTTGTTCAGCGCGAGGGCGCAACCCTCGACACGGGGGCGGCCGCAGTGCTAGTGAGGCACGACCTCGTACAGAAGATCGACCCCCCGACCAGGAACTACAGAGTGACAGCAGCTAACGGGCAGCAGCTGGGAGTGGAAGGTGTGGCGCAGGTGCGAATTGCGCTCCTGGGGGCAGCGTTCAACGCGGAGGCACTGGTGGTGAGGGACCTGGACGGAGCCCTAATCCTGGGCACCCCTTTCCTGACAAAATACGGGGTGACCCCGGACTTCGAGAGGGGAACCGTGTCGTTCCCGACCGACAAAGGAAGAGTGACGCTGCCCCTCCCACACTGGCATCGGGAGGGCCCACCGGCGACAGCGACGTGGTTGGGGGACGGCCCCTGTCCCGGTGCCACAGCTGTCAGGGCGGTTAACACACACACGGCCTCGCAGCGCCCGGCGGCAGCAGAAGACACGGGCGGCGAGCAAAAGTGCGGGGCGAAGCAGAATAGGCCCTCGCCGCGCACCGGGGGCCGCGTGGAAGCCATCACGGACTGCCTGGGGCAACACCATTTCTTGTCCTGCATGCAGGAGTCACAGATCCGGGTGGGCCGATACAGGCACGCCTACGCGTCAGTCCAGCACGCCTACCAGGCCGCCAAGGCCAAACACGAGGACGACAGGGCGTATGTCGCCGCGGCAGGCACGACGGAAGAGGCGCGCACCCGGGGTCACGGCGTGCCAAGGAGGCCGGACTGGAAAGCGCTGAAGGTGCAGATAATGCAGGAGTGCTTGGAGGCGCTGTTCCGGCCCGGAACGGAGCACGCTAGGCGCTTGATGCTGACAGCGCCTAAGTTGCTAATTTTCGAAAATTATGGACACGACCAGTTTTGGGGCGAGTGCATCTGCGCCCAGCACATATCGATTTCCGGAAGGAACGTTCTGGGGACACTTCTGATGGCAATCAGGCAGAAATTAGCAGGAGGACCCAAGATCACGGTGGACGAGCCAGCAGTGAAGCGCTCGGCGCCCACACTCAGGAGGCAGAAAATATATTTCCGAGAGTGGACGATACTGCCACCACACCAGACCGTGAGTGTGCCTGTGTCGCTGGCAGAGATGCCGGGCCTGTTCTCACCCTCGCCGAAATTTGAGAAGCGGAAAGTGGAGATAGGCGCAGTCTGGGTCGAGGCCGGCGAAGGAGTGGTCCGGATGCGGAACTGCAAGGACGCACCGCAGAAGTATCGGCCGGATGAGATGGTCGGCCAGGTGCTGACGGCAGCAGCGCTCGCACGAGAGGACATCAAGTGCAGAACGGCGGCGGCGGAGCAGCGGGAGCCGGACCCCCTGGACGCAATAGTGGTCGGCGAGGAACTGCCAGACGAGACCAAGAGGGACTTTAGGGCGGTATTCGAGAAGCACCACCCTGTTTTTCTGGAATCAGCCCGCGTCCCGGCCGCCAAGGACTTCATCTACGACCCCGAAATACCAAGAGATATAGTGCCGACGTCGGCGCGCCCGATCCGGATGTCACCAGAGAAGCAGGAAGCGATCGAGAAAATAATTCAAGAAATGGAGGAGGCTGCAATTATTAAGGAGAGCAGGAGCCCGTTCGCAGCAAGATCACTGTTGGTGCCGAAGAAGGACGGGAAGTTCAGACTGGTAGTGGATTTTTCGGAACTGAAGAAGGTACTTCCGGTCGACTCCTTCCCGACGGCGGACATGAATATGGTCAGAGACGTGCTGACCTCGGCTCAACTGGTGACAGCGTTCGACCTCCGATCGGCATACCACAGCATACCGATAGGAGCAGCTCTGGGCCGCCTGACGGCGTTTGCGGTGTGCACAAACCGGGTCCGGAAAATAATGGAGTACCAGAGGTGCCCGATGGGCCTGAGCAACTCGGGAGCAGGACTCGCGCGTTTCCTCCACAAAGTCCTGGGGAGGTTCGCGGAAGAGGGGTCACTCATCAGCTACTGCGATGACCTCTATGTGACCAGCAATACGCGGGACTACGACGCCCATATCCGGAAGGTGGACGAAATTTTGACAGTGTTGGAGGACCACAACATCAGGCTGGCGCCAGCGAAGACCATGGCAGGATGCAAAGAGATCAAGGCGTTGGGATTCGTGTACACCCTCCCAGGAATACGGATGGACCAGGACAGAAGCCGAGCTATCGCGGAACTCCCGGTACCCGACACCTATAACAAGCTGAGGTCGTTCCTGGGGGCGATGTGCTTCGTGAAGACTTTTATCCCGAACTGGGACGAGGTCACAGCCTCGCTGGTCGAGCTAGTGCGGCCGGCAAACAAGGGAAAGAGGCCTTTCCTGACCGACACGGCGCGCGAGGCGGTCGAGGCGCTCAAGCGGGCCGTCGCGACGGCTCCGGCACTCGGTGACTTCCGGCAGGAGGATCAGGTGTGCCTGATCACGGACGCGAGCACTTTCGGAGTGGGCTACGTAGTGACGCAAATACGGAAGGACACAGGAAGGCTCGCGATAATCCTGTACGGGTCGAAGCGAGTGACCAGCACAGAGCGAAATCTGCTGACACCGAGCCAATTGGAACTGTTAGCGATTTGCTACGCGCTCGAGAAGCACCCCTTCTACTTCCGGAACGGCCAGAAGATCCACGTCGTGAGCGACCACGCGAGCCTGGTGAATTTCTCGACCTTCACGTCATCGTCAACGAAGACAAACCGGCTCCTGTCGATACTGGCGAATTTCGACCTGGTCGTACACGCGGCGAAGGGCCGGGATAATTTGCTGGCAGACCATTTGTCGCGCTATCCCGCCCCCGACCTGCCGGGAGAGCCGTCAGCGTCCGAGATGCTCGAGGTCTACAGGGTGCAGAAGAAAAAAGTGAAGCCAGAGGAGGAGAAGAGGAAGGAGCAGCCGTCGCGGGAAAAACTCGGAGAAGAACAGGCCGTGGACGAGGATTGCACGAAATGGAGGGCGCTACTCGAGGGCGGAGTGACCGCGGAGACCCAGCGGGACGCGAGGCGCATGAAAAACAAGCTGGCGCGGGTGTCAATAGTGGACGGACTGCTGTGTCACGAGTATAGGAGGGGCGACGGGTCGCAGCACTGGACACCGTTCTGCCCCCTGTCGATGCAGCAGGAAATGATACACCGCGCGCACGAGCAAGTGCAGCACGCGGGGCACGCGGGCACGTTCCAGGCGCTGCGGGAGCAATTGTTTTGGCAGAACATGCACAGTGACGTAAAGGAGTTTGTGCGGCGGTGCCCTGTGTGTGCGGAAGTGAAGAGGACGTACGCCCCCCCAGCTGGACCCTACAGGTCAAGGTTCCCCGAGTACCCGTTCCAGATCGTGAGCGTGGATTTCAGCGGCGCGTTGCCCCTGACGGCGCAGAAGAACGCGTACGTGTTGGTCGTGCACGACATTTTCAGCGGGTGGAGCGAGTTCACGGCAGTGCGAGCGGCCACGGCCCGAGCGGCGGTGGCCGAGATGGAAAGGAGCATATTGTCACGTTTCAACGCCCCCGAAGTCGTGGTGTCGGATAACCACCAAATGTTCGGATCCGGTGTCTGGCGGGATTTTTGCGAGAGGTGGAACATCACGCCTGTCACAACGCCCAGCCACCACCAATGCGGGAACCCAGCGGAGAGGCGGTACCAGGATTTCAAGGGGCTACTAAGACTATTCCTGAGGAATGAGGCCCAGCACAAGAAATGGGACGAGTTCGTCCCGGAAATCAGCAGAATCCTCCGGAACCGCCCGAGTAAAACCACGGGTTACTCCCCGGCCGAAATAGTGCTGGGAGGGAAGATTCGTGGCCCGCAAGACATCAACTTGGCGCTGACCCCGGCGGAGGAGCTCAGTCTAGACGCCTGGGTACAGGACAGGATGGAGCGCGGGAAGAAAATGGTGGAGCTGGTCAGGCAGAGAATCGCGCAGCGCCGCCAGAAGTACCTAGAGCCGAAGAACCGGAACAGACAGGAAGTGACCTACAAGCTGGGGCAGCAAGTGCTACTCAAGAATAGGGTGCAGAGCGACAAGGCGGCAAAAGTGTGTGGGTCGCTCGCGCCGAGGTACAAGGGCCCCATGAGAGTCACGAAGGTCAACTCGGGGGAGGTCCTGGAAGTGACCGACGAGCATGGAACGGTATTCAAGGCGCACGTGTCGGATATCAAACCGTGGCCAGCGCAACAGCAAGAAGGGCCACCTAGCGAGTGACCCGCCAACAGCCCCCCCCCCCCCCCCCCCAGCGCGAAAGCACGCGCGAGCGGGCGGGCGGGCGCGGCAGCGGCAGAGAGCGCAGAGCGCGGGCCGGGGAGAGCGGGCCGGGCGCGGCCGATAGAGCCCCCCCCCCCCACCGCCCCGGACCACACGCCGGGCAACAGCAAGCGGGCCATCAGCAGCCGAACGACACGTGAGACCAAGGTGACGGGGTGTATGAGCTCGGGGGCGGCGTCACAAGCACGGCCCAAGCTGTCAGAGCGGGAACATGAAGTGCCGAGCCAGCAAAACACCAAGCAGTGCGGCAGCTCGCCAGCGGGAGCTCGGGGGGACCGTCAAGAAGCCGCCCCGCAGCGGCGGCGTGCGGAAGACCCCCCCCCCCTTTTCCCCGCCCCTCCCCACGCATACACGGGAGCTGGGCAGAGACGGGCGCTGGCGCGAAGAAACGGCGAGGCACGACCATGAATGGGCGAGCCGGAACCCCAGCCCCCCCCCCCCCCCCTCCGCCCGATCAAGAGCACAGCAGCGGGGGCCGGGGATGAAGCGACGGCGGTAAAGCGTAGCCCCCCCCCCCCCCCCCCCCCCCCCCCGCCCCTGGTCCCAGCCACCCCAACGGTGACGGCAACGCGGACTTTGGGCACGCGGCGACTCGGACACCGCACGGCAGAGAACCACGGAACACCGGGAAGCCAGCCAGCGGAGGGGAGGCATCCGAAATGGACGGCAGAAAGAGCGAGAGGGATAGGGGCGAGCAAGCGCACACGGGGAGCGGTGAAGCTGGGAGCGGAGGCAGCCGCGGGTGGTCTGGAGTCGGGAGACTATAAGAACGAGGGGAGGCGGTGGCAGAGGCACAGTCGTCTGCATCGGAGGACCAGCACGCCACCCCCGCCTCCTTGACCGCCGATCCAGACCACCGCCGCCGAGATGACGAAATACTGTAAGTCTCAGTCACGTTCAAATTTTCCGTGTGCGCCTCTGCTTATGGGTCACGCCGATCGCGCAAGTGCGAGGGTGCCCAACTGCAAAGCCGACAACAACTAAATCCGCTCGCTCTTCTCCGCCCCTATGCCCTCGCAACGCCGGACATCAGACAACCCTGACATCGTCGCAGCACGCCAGGGGCGCCCAGCACCTGAATGGTGGTGGGCCGCAGCCGTCGAGAGTGTCGCGGTGACCATCAGAAACGCAGTCGAGGACTGCATGATGACGCGGGGCGTCCAGCGGGTCGCCGTCGAGGCGGTGGATGAACTGCTACACGCCGCCAGGTGCGGGAGGCTGCCGCGCTGGCGCGCCAGGCAGGCCCGCACCCTGCTGCGGTTGATCGAGGCCGAGCCTCGGTTCGCCACCAACCGCCGCGGCGAGGCCCGCAGCGCCCTCCGAGCGCTGGAGGAGGCAGCGCACGACGCCCTCACGGAGGCCGCCAGCAACGACGCCCCGGCCGGCAGCGACGACGCCGCCACGGCGGCCGCCAGCAACGTCGCCCCGGCCGGCAGCGACGACGCCGCCAGCAACGACGCCCCGGCCGGCAGCGGCAACGCCGTCACGGCGGCCGGAAGCAGCGGCGCCACCAAGACCCCCGCCGTGATCCACAGGGGGTGGACCCTCACGGTGGAGTGGGGCGGGGAAGGCATGAGGGTGGCGGTGGCCACGGGATAGCGCGACGCCCCGCCCCCCCCCCCCTTCCTTTTGTTTTTTCTTATCTTGTTCGAGCTTAGTATGTAGTAGTATGTAGTAGTATGGTAAATGTAAATAATGTAGAAGTAATAAAAAAAAAAGGGTACCGTCATACTAGCACGCTAATTATTAGAGAGGTCGGAGGAAGCAGCCCCTTTTAAAACAAAAAAAAAGAGAGAGAGACCCAAGGCCCGGAGGAAGCGAAGGAGACAGGCGGAGAGAGAGAGAGAGAGAGAGAAAGAGAGAGGAGGAGTGAAAGATGGAGGCTGGTTGAAGAAGCCAGACGCAAACAGAAAACATTGAGATGTCACTGGAGTAGGAGGTGGCTGCGACAGCAAAGCCGGAGCACGGGTGGCGTCAGCAGGAGACACAAGCACACGGACATGATCAAACCACACGGCTTGTGGCTCCACATGGGAGCGGTGCGGCCAAAAGCGAGGCGGCGCCCTCGCGGGACAGCAAGGCATAGCATACACTTACGCTCGAGCTCACGGGCGCACCTGCGGGTTAAAATTCAAGGGATTATATAATGCGAAGCGATAGGGTCCCCCACGTGTCCACACCGAGCCGCAGCCCGATTCGGAGACTGAAAGGGCGCCAAAGTACAGAGGCAACCGACAGAGTCAGAGGGCGACAAGAGACGCGGGTTTTGTTCCCGTCGTCCAGGCTGTGGCGCGCCACGGCGGCCAAACCAGCACTGGTACGGCGCGGCGGTAAGTTGGATGCAAGGGGATAGGGTTGTAGCAGAACCGGTGCGTCGGTGGAGGCAAGGCCGGTCAGGGGTCGGGAGGGCCAAACACGAGTCTCAGCAAAGGGACTGCGTGGGCCGGGCGGCAACGGCGCGGGCAGGCGGCTTGGCCGCGAGCGGACCGCGGGCTTGGGCAGTGTGAGGCACGGCCAGCAGCGGCACCGCAGTGTCAGCAGTTTTCGGCGGCGACCATCGCCGCGGCAGAGGCACGCACCGCGAAGGCCCCCCCCCCCCCCCCCGCCTCTGTTTATGTTTTGTGTTGCCGGTCAGCCACCGCCGGAGCACCGGAGGGGCTAGCCGTCAGGGTCCCCCCCCCCCATAGGTGTGTTCCCCCGCGGAGGTCAGGCTCGTAGCAGGGGTCGGATGCGCAAGGCACCCAGGAGAAGGGATGCCGGCGCAATAAGAAGGGCACCGCGCGGAGTGCGCAGCAGCCGACCCCAGCCGGGACGGCAGGCGGCGAAGGGTAAACCGCTGGCTCATGAAAAGGGGGCGCGCCACGCCTGGCCAGTGAGGCCAGGCGGGCGCACCAGGGGCTCGCCAGCATGGGCGAGCCCACCGGCCGAGCGGCCGCCGCCGATGCTGCGGCGCTGCAGCAGGCGGAAGAGCAGCGGGGACGCACGTGCCTCGGAACAGCGCGAGCGCCCGACACCCTACACCGGCCGAGCCACACGAACGGCGCGGGGCGCCGACCCGAGCGGGCCTCGGTTGGCGCCCACCGGCAGATGACCGATTAAATCAGCGCCGGGGTGAATGGGCCTGCGGGGAACGCACCTGGGCGATGGGGGAGGGAGCGTGGGTGGCGTACAAAAGGGGCGGTATAGCGGCGATCAAGTTAATCGTTTGCCACCATCCGGCAGGCATGTTGCTCGTACTGCTCTCTGTCATCGCTGCGGCGACCTCGGCGGCATCGGCGCCACCGCACCCGCCGCCCACCAGCAGGCCGGTCTACAGGCTCCAGGAGGCCGCTGACCTACCATCGTTGCCAGCGCCAATCACCATCACGGCCAAGATTTTCGAACCCAGTGCACCGGTCAGCCTTTTCGTCGCATCAAGAAGACGCTACACGTGGTTCGGCTACAAGGGCTGGGCCGAGACGACGCTGCTGGAGAACACCACGGCGCTACTCCCCAACGCCACGGAGCTCAAGGAGTGGCACAGGCACCAGCTGTGTCGCATCGGTTCGACGGGGGATTTCTACGGGAGCGACGCGTGGGCAGTGCTCGACAACTCGTTCCTGGAGGAGCGATGGGTCCAGTCGGCAACAATATCCAAAGGCCGAGCGACGCACTTCCCGTACCACAACCTGCGGATCTCCTGGACGGCGTTCTTCAAGACGGTGACGGTCCAGCCCCACATCAGGCTGGAGAGAGGGAGGCCGGCGCTGTTCGCCGTCGGGCTCGCGGGCGAAGTACTTTCGCCCATCCACAACGGCAGCTACTTCGGGCTGCGTGACGAGGCCATCCTAGTGGAGTCAGCACCGGGGATCACCGAGAAGGCCGTCAACCTGGCCTGCACGACGTCCGGGACGGGAGCAATGGCCTGCAAGGACGAGGAGCGCGGCGTGTTCCTGTACTGGACGAGGGAAGAGCAGGACGCATCGAAGCACACCCTGCAGCGGTGCGTGGGCGGTTTCTGCTACGCACTCTACAACGGCGCGAAGCGAGAGGACACCCCGCTACTGCCGAGACCGGACCCATCCAACGCCGTGGCACCAGAGGAGCCAGCACCGGGGCGTCCGTGGTGGGCGGACCGGGCCGCGGCTTTCCCGCCGGCGGCCCCAGGGCCGGCCGCAGGCGCGCCCCGCCGGGCCGACCCCTCCACGACGACGCCGACACCACCAGCACCGGCGGCGCAGCCGAGGTCAAGATGGGCGCAGGCAGCACCGCCACCCCAACAACCATCCTGGGAGGCGCCGGGCGACCCGTTCCACACCAGGGGCATCATCACCACCGGAGCGGACGGCAAGCCCGTCATCAAGCTCTTCGTGCCGCAGTCGCCATCGCAGCCGATGGCACCGGACCTCCGAGACGACGGCCCATGGGAGAACGCAGGAGTCGGCGCGGCGGCGGGGACGCGGGTGGACGAGTACGTCTCCATGCTACTGATGGAGCCGGTGTTGCCGGGGCAGGTGAGCAGGGTAGCGGTGGAGAGCGACGCGCAAGACCTGTCTGTAGATGAGCGCGGGGGACGCGCTAGGCGGCAGGCCCAGAAGGACGTGGATCAAGTCGCGCAGCCACACCAGGCGGCGGACGGGGTCGAAGATTTTAGGAGGATCCACGTCCCTGAGGCAGCGAACCCCTCGGCAGAGGACGTCAATGTGATGACGGCGAACATTTTGGAGGTTCGGCACGACTGTAGATTTTCAAATATGCAGCTGCAGAGGGAAATTGCGGAGCTTAGGAGGATAGTAAGGGAGCTGGTCGCGTTTGCGGCCAGGTGGGATTCCGATTTTCTGTGTAAGACCCTGCAAAATCAGGCACCGTTTAAAACGGATTTCGTGGGGGATTATTCTTTTCAAATCCACCCGTCAGCTGGACCGCAGGACGAGCCAATGGCAAACTATAGGGACGGCCAGGTGTTCTCGCATGGAAAGTGGATTAGCGAGAGTGATGCGGCGGACACAAGGCGTGTCAAGTGGAACGCCACCAGGCCGGTCAACCTGTTCAACCCCCAGGCATTCAACGAGTCCGAGATTGTGGACGGGTGCCACGTTCAGTCTGTGTCTGACGGAACGGGGGCCTGGGATTTCTTCGCGACCCATGTGCGAGAAATCTCGGAAGTCGAGGCGATTGTCTCGGCGGGTGGACTGTCAGCAACAGCGCTGACAGACTTGTTAAGTTTCGGTCCCGGGTCGTTGGTAACTCTAATTAGGTGTTTCTCCGGGATGTCGCTGGTAACGCTAGGCCTCGCTATTATGGGAGTTAAATTTGTGTGGGACGCGTTGCGCGGCATGTTCGCGGGCAACGGGGAGAGAGCTGCGCCGGACTATGCGGCAGCGTTTCTCCATACGTAGAAGGGGGCCAGCGGTGCAGGGCGCACGTGAGCAGGTACCTCTCAACGAGGTGGTGTAATTAGCGTTAATTGTTGTTAATTGTAAGTAATTATAACCTACTTGTAATTTTGATATAAGGTAGAGATAACTAGAATAAGTGTTTGTGTAAGATAAAATAGCGGAATAAATCATTCCTACCATAAATTCATAGAAAACCTTGCCCTTGTCCCGCCAGAGCGACGCCACGCACATACACACTGCACACATACACGCTACATATGACGCCCGCCTAAGAGTGCGCACTTTGGGTGCCGTGCGCAAGGCAGCTGAAGCAGCGGCCCCTGAACCCAGTGACCGAGACGGCATGTGCCGCGAAATATGGCTGTGCACAAGCCAACACCCACCCGTCCGGGACGGGGCGATAGCGGCTCCGGGAGTCGTTGATATTTGTCGACTGCGGAGGCAGTCTGGCATGACGTGCAGCGGTATCTGCGTTGATCACGGGGGCTGGAAAAGTAGGCGCCGATGATCTGATTGTTTTTTTTAAAAAACGGGCGGCCCAGCCAGAAGGTGGACAACCGCCAGAAGTGTAACTTCGCGAACGAGAGGCAATGTGCCGGATAAGAAGTCGGATAAAGATACGACGTACTCTCTCGCTCTCACCAGCGCTGTGTGGAGCCCGAGCGTGCGGGCGTGCGGGGCACGCGCCGCGGGTACGCTGCGGGGCTACGACCGGCCCGCGGCGGAGAGGCGCCGCGGCGCTGGTAACCAAGAGGCCTTGGGGTATTGGAAAAGAGAAAAGGGGCTGGCTCGCCCGGTCAGTCGCGCGCTGCAGCGAGTGTCAACATTGTAAGCTGGAGAGCAAAGAGCGGCGAGAAGTAAATCTCTGTTAAATTTTGGCCGTGTGTTTTTGTGGGGGTGGGCTGCGTCCCACCGCGCTGAGCGGAGCAGCGGCCGGGACCGTGCAATGGGCCGGTCGGCGAGCCGAGCGGCTGACTCAGCGTGTGGACATCAAGGAGAGATTTTCTAAGGACACGCTTGATGCCTATGGACTTACCGTTCTCCTCCCTAAGGTTGTGGCTTCACCAAGTCTTACTCCTACTCAGCGTGATGACCAGACAAGAGCAATCGTAACTAAGTATTGGGATCTCTTCTCCACTTCCGAGAGATCTTTTCAGCAAACTCTTCTTGGGGAATTGAACCTGTGGCAGAGAAAGTGGGTGCGGTCTGATTCAAGTGACCTACCTAAAGATGTAGCAGCAACCGCGGAAGCCTGTGATGCTACAATGTTTCCTGTAATCAATGGGTTGCTTAGGATTCTGGCCTCATTGCCCAGTAGCACATGTTCGGCGGAGAGAAGTTTCAGCACTTTAAAGAGACTTAAGACTTACCTGCGAAACACGATGACAAGAGACCGCCTTACTGGCCTCGCTTTGTTGAACATTCACCGTGACATTATTGTAAACACTCAGAACGTTCTCGAACGATTCCTTAAAGGCCCTAGAAGAATGGTCTAGGGCGTAGTCTCACTCACTCAGCAAACTTGTTGCCGTGCCGGTTCTGTAGAAAGCCTTTAATGAAGGAAGATACCTGTACAATAACAATATTATTCATAAGTTCAATGTTCAAAACACACTTAATTTGTACTCACCTGCTTGTACAGTTGTAAAATTTTAATAAATCGACGAAAAGTATATTTTTTGTAATTAAAATAACGTTTTTGCTCCTGAAAGTAGGCAATATGCCACACAATCGCCCCCCCCTCTCTGCCCGACTAATTACGCCCCTGCTGGCGACCACGGATGACGTCACGGGAGCGGTAAACATTGCGAGCGGAGGTAGGCAAGCCCGCCAAACATCGAAAACTGTTTTGCCCGTGTGCACCGGATAAATGCAGTCCGATTTCGCTCAAAATCGATGTATGGCCTGTTTAGACCATGAAGATTCATAAAAATTACTAGTCCCAAAAATCTAAAATTTTATCTCTCCGTTTGAACCACCCTAACGTGCGTCGGATCCTGTACATATACCACGTCCCGCTTAAGATCAGCTCGGAACTGAAAATACCATGCCAAAGTGTTTTGGCACGGCAAAAACATCATGGACTTCATTGCGGCTAAACATCTTGGATCTCCATCCGTTGCAAAAGCGCGAATGGCAATGTTACGCCTTTCTGCTTTGGTTTGCATGTCCTCCCATCTCTTGGTAACCTGTTGCTGGCTGAACTTATTGTCAGAGCCCAAAGCACACAAGACAAACGCAGAGGCGCTATCTTGAAGGGGTCTAGCCAAAATAAAATACATGTACCGAGCAAGTGTTCCAGATTCAAAATGTCGCCGGATTTCTTCTTCATTTCTAGCAGGAAACGACAATACAGCGGGTAGTCCATTGCATTGTAATTTGGGCACCAAGCCCACTAGCTGGTTGCTGCTGCTATCGTACTGAACACACGTCACGCATATTGTGCCATCTTCCTGTACGACAATCTGAGGGCAAAAAAAATAAAACAAATCTCTATACATAGAAAGCTGTTAGTTTTAAGTCATAAAGCCCATTCACTGAACGATCTATCCTAGTCTATAAAGCAAATGATAGAAATAGAGGTTTTACAGTGACTCTCCCGTTGTCCTCGCAGGCCTAACCTACCCTTAAGTGGACCTTGGCAATGTACCATGGTCTTCTCCCTGCCCTAACCTAACCTGGGGTGGACTTTTGGCGGCCTCCCTGTTGTTCCCGAAGGTCTAACCTACCCTTAAGTGGATTTTGGCAATGTACCATGGTCTTCTCCCTGGCCTAACCTAACCTGGGGTGGACTTTTGGCGGCCTCCCTGCTGTCCCCGAAGGCCTAAACGAACCCTAAGTGGGCTCCCCTCAGGTTCCCCTTTCGGCACACAGCGCCAGGAAGGTAGGCCACCCTTTCGACGCCAGTGGCAACGCGCAGCAAAACGCACTCGCCTCTCGAGTATACTCTCGTTCCTCCAGAAAGTGGCTCAGTTCATCCCAACGAAACTGTCCCTCTACAATCACCTGTTTGTTCTTCTTCATGAGATCTAATATAGTAGATTGCGCTGGCATAATATTTTTCATGTTGCCTTGCAATCCATTATACCCTCGGGGACCACACAGAAGGAAAATGTGTGTGCACATTAGGCTCAGCCCATCAATGTTCGAGAATCTCCCACCCCTAATTTTCTTATCAGCATTCTCCATTGCCGACTCATTGAGAGCTTGTAGGAAAGCGGATACAGTGGAAGTGGGAGAATCTTTACTTTCTTTAAGCCGCTCAAGCAGAAGCCTCACAGTAGAATGAAGGTGCTCGTTCTCTTTAATAGTTTTCTCCATTTGGTTAAGAACAGAAAAATATTGTGTCATTTTGTTATTATTTGTTGCACTTGCTAGTAGTGCCCTTTTATTTCTTTCAGATCTACTGTATGTTGCTCTTTTCCATTTACCTGCAAAGTATTTCAGCGGTTACGTTCAGAAAAAGAAATTGTCATGGTTTTTGTTAACGTGATATTTTAATATGTCATGTAATTCTTGTTTTCAACTTATTATTGAAATAAGTTGGCAAGTCTAATTACATATTTGGTACACTTAACATACAAGCTAATAAAAAGAAGGAACAAAGAACGTACATTAAACGTACAAAGTACACAAAATAAAACACTGTTATTTCAGTAACACAGGTACTCAGTAAACAAGTAAAACAAAAAGAAAGGCAGCTTCGGCAACAAAACAGCAGACTTAAAAGGGAAAATAATACTAACTATTTTTTGACATGTTATTATTTGAGTCACTCTCCCCACCACTTTTCTCCAAATCTTCATCACTCAAGGTAACCAAAATATCACTTGGACTGTCCACATTCTGGTCCACACTTTCAGTCTCACCGATCCTAGCTTTCTTAGTATTAAAATGAGTGGCTCTGACATGTCGATAAAAATTTTCAGTGCTCCATGGCCTTTTCACAGATTTGGTGATAACTTGCTTGTGATTTCTTTTCTTACATTCTTCAATTTGGCATAGGATCTGTCCAGAAAATTCACTGTCTAAGGTGACTACATAGTTTGGTTCCGCCTTGCTTGCTTGAATATTGAAATCACGTAGTAGAGCCTTATCGATAATATTAGATAAAATAGACTCAGCTTCAAGCAGGTCTTCTTTATCTTTCCGTCTCTTTGGGCTGTGTGCTAAAATGTAAATAAATGTATATTAATTTTTTGCCAAAAAGGGACATACACTGACCTACATAATAGTATGCACCTTGCTCTCTCATATGCACATCACTCAGACTTCTGGAAGGAGCAACTAGTAACTTTTGCTCATCCTTCATTTTCACTCCCAGTTCAAGGAGGAGCTCCTTGTGGCCAGGTAATATTTCAAATTCTTCCGGAAAGTCAATAAACATCCCAAGGACTGTCTTCTTCTTAGACGGAGACAGAGTCTGAAACAAAAATAAATGTGTTAGGGTAGTGGCCATTATAATATGGTGAACTATTGGACTTAAAAGAGGGAAACTACTTTAATTAACTTGGGCAGTTCAATTAATTTTTACTACGGTTTAAACTACTACATCAGTATCAAATAGGAGCAGCGGGAAACATTTAAATGAAAAATTTTACATAATGAATTTTGATAGTTTTGTTGCTACAGTCGGTTTCAATTCAAAACTATACCATTGTATAATTACTTCAAATCGTAATGAAGTATGCCCACGATAAGGTGGATTCACGCTCGGCGACAATTTCGAGAGCGACAGCTGGGCGGCAGGTAGCGACAGTTAACGACAGGTACAGTCGCAGAAAGTTCTCGGGCCTTTCTTCGTGTGCCGTAGGAGCGATTCCTGAACTTTTATGAGGAGCCAAATGGCAGCTCATGAGAATCGACACCCTTGCGATCCCTGTCGTCATCTTTTCTGTCGCTTCAGCACGGCAGGCCTCCGAGAGAAGCATCGAGTTGAACAGTCACCTACTGGCGGGAAGGGGGAGGAAATTCAAATCTGGGACAGTTCGCGACAGCTCGCGACCGACAGGGCGGACATAACCTAATCGGCAGTGAGAGCGCGACACCTGGGCGACACTCCGCGACACCCTCGGGGCGTCCAGCCAATGGGAAACTACTTGCGACACGTGGTGACGTCAGGGTCGCTGAGGTGTCGCACTAACTGTCGCTAGCTGTCGCGAACTGTCGCAGATATGAATTTTTCCCTCCCGACGCCAGAGGGCGGCTCTGTCCCACTCAACGAACCTCTTGAAGAAGTATCGAACTGAAAGGACAAGAAAAGGATAACGGCAGGGGTCGCAAGGGCGTTGCTTCTAAGGAACTGCCGTTTGCCTACTAATAAAACTTCAGAAATCGTTCCCACGGCACACGAAGAGCGACCCGGGAACTTTGAACGACTGTACGTGTCGCTAACTGTCGCTACCTGTCGCCCAGCTGTCGCTCCAGGAATTGTCGCCGAGCGTGAATCCACCTATACAGTATGGAGTTACTAAAGAATACAATTTTGTAAACAAAGTTGTTTTTGTTGGCGTACTGAACATTGCTGCCTCTTAAACCTCCTAATGACAGCTCCACTCAGAATTAAAGAATCCTTCACGACTAAAGTAAAAGTGTTTCCAGTTACTATAAATTTAATGGAGAACTTAAAAAAAAATAATTGAGAGGGCCGAAGCTTACAGAATACTTTCTAGAAAAATATAATAATGCTATGAAGACTTACTTTTGAAAACTTGCGCACAAATAATTCCGCCTCATTAACTTTTTCTTGGTTCAGGGCTCGCAGAGCCGCTTCATTATTGAATCCTAAATGATTTAGGAGTGCCACAATGGATTCTGGGAGCCTGATCTTTGCCTTTTTCGACACATTTGTCCAAAACAAACTCTGTAACACATAAAAACCACGAAATTGATGTGACAAGCTGTAAAAAATGATCAGACCGCGAGCAGCTGTTAAGGACTGGTAAAACTGGTAAGGAACCAGTGGCATGACTGTCAACAACCCCTGTTCCCCTGGCAAGTCTAGCTAGACTAGAACTTCTCATATGAGCAATTCCAAGAGCACTTTAACATAGAAGTCACCACTAAGATCCAAGCTAAGCTGTGTCCCATTTAAATTGGAATATTAAAAGCTGGAGTGCTATTCATGTCCGAAGCACAGAAGCACACAAATGTTTTTGAAAGATTATCACTGTACGCATAACCTCAAAGCGAGGGGGTCCTAACTTCGAAAAGTCATTGTACATGGTCGAAAAAGGTCACAAAAAGGTCACTAACAGTCAAAAAGTCAAAAAGTCAGAAAAAAGTCGAAAAAAGTCGAAAAAGTCGAAAAAAGTCAAGAAAAGTCAAAAAAATATTGTGAAGTCATACAAGTCATACAAGTCATAAAAGTCATAAAAGTCAAAAAAGTCAATAGCAGGCGGGACAGTTGCAAGTACAAATTAAAATAAAAAATCATGGGTAGTCAAAACTAGTCAAAAGTGGAAAGGAAAGGTCTCCGCGACGAGAGTTGTCAGTTTCATAGAATTACACTCACATACTCCGATATTATCACAGTTTTCTCCCCCCCCACATTTAAACTTTCGCGCGTCTCTGGTTCGAGGGTTGGTAGCGCGCGCAGTCTCGCGCGCAGCAGTTGGCACTTCGAGCGAACGCTTGCCAACAAGGCAACGCCGCATCGCTGCGGGCGGACGACAACAATAACAAACGCGACCGGCAGCTTAGCGGCGCAGCGACAGCGACGTGAATTTTTGAATTGAAGAGGAAGTGTCATCCGTTGACCGGTAAGTGTGACGAGTGCGACGCCGCTGGTCGAGCCGCTGGTCCGTGGCCCAGGCGGATTCATGATCCACCTTGTACTTTTCTTTGCAGCTTTGCAGGTAATATAGAATGCTATGTTTATTTGCGGGCGACGAACAGGCGACGGCGGGCGAGGGAAATTATAGGCGAAGGGCTCGGCGAAGGGCTAATACAGTGTATTCCCGAAGTCCTCGCTCATCCTTTTTGATTCCTTCTAATTTGGTTTTACGATCTCGATGGAATCACCATTCCAGCACCGACGTCGGTGCGGACTGGCGCGATAGGGCGTTCCGGTAAATCACAGAACGGAAGTATGAAGACAAGAAGTACTAAAAGATGGGCGTGGGGGAGGTGGACACTGTCTCCGTTTACCACGTCCCTCTCCTGTTAGTACTTCTTGCACTCTTACTTCCGTTCTGGGCTGGGGTTAAGAGAAATACCCTTAACGGACGATTTGCGGCTCACAGGTGGTGCCCGGATCGGCGGAGTGGAGCTGAATTGTGCGCTGTGCGGAGAACCCGGGAGAAACCCTTTCATCAACATATCCGTCTTCGTCCGCAGCAAATATGGGGGTGAGTAAGCGACCCAAGTATCCGGGGTGCGGGAGTCCATTGCGTCCGGCCCCGGATAGCTGCAGGGTTGGGGCGATGTCTGGGGTGTCCGTGCAGGGTCGGTGCTCGTGTTGCAGTCAATTTACAGACCAATCAGTCAAAAAAATATTGTGTTTCTGAAAAAGTAATATATTTTCCATATTTTTAGCATGAAATATAGTACAGGCCTCTAACAATCTTCTTAGCGAGAACTATTGGATATAGTGATCTAAAGAAGTCCATTTTCATATTTAAAGAAGCATGGGTAGCACCCAATTCAATATTAATATGTTTACGATCCAAAGTCTGTCACAGATTAAAAGTGCCAACAGTCGTAGCTACAGACGGATCATGAATTTGATCTCCAAATCTCCCCGTCAAATGTCATGTAGGTAAGTTTGCAACTGACAGACTCACAATTGCTGGGGTGAGTGATGTAGCACCGTTAAGGCCGAATAGTGAGTACTATCCGAGCAGTGTAGGGATTAGTATCGACTGCTCCCCTCCTTATCGCGCATACTGTAAGCGGCCTCACAGCCAAACATCTGCTTCCGGTGTGAGTCACCCCATCCAGCTGCTCACCCCTGGACTGCCGTGTCTGTCTGTCCGTCCGCACTTCCGAGCGTCCGCCGCGTGGACCAATCACAGCGCGCCCTGCGTGGCACCCCAAAACTATATAAGGGAAGGACTCAGTTTCCTCGGGGTTCAGTCGCTCTCAGTCCATCCGCGAGCCTTCATCTATTTCCTTCCGGCCGTGCCCTCACGACACGGAGACGCCTCGCCTAGCTCACATCCATAGGGTAGTCAGTATCTTAGCCCAGCAGAGCTCACCTTCCATCTCAGCAGTGTAAAAGGTATACCTCCATCACTGTAACAAGAGGCTAATAAACACTGTCAAACAATCCCAACCGCGTGGCAACCTATTCTTTAACGGAAGTTCCCTAGATTTAGAACCCAGGCCTAGACTATACGGAATATCACTGAACCACCTTCCATCCTGTCCGTATAGTCGTACATACAGACACCTGGACTGGAGTCCAAGCGTCAACGTGGTGCATCGACCTCAAATCTAGCTCGACTTCCAAAAATTTTTTTTTCCGGTGTTCCCTCTTGTTTTTATCCCTCCCACCCTTGTCCCACAGCAAAATGATCCTCATACTTATTTCTTGTGCATTGATTTTATATGTGGTCTGGAGCCGTGTCTACTGCTAACTTTCCCTTTCTTTTTCTCTCTACCTGTCTGTATAGGTGTGTCTTCTTGACTCCTTCGCCTTGCCTGTACTAACCTATATATTTCTTTTGATACCCTCAATGGCACTACCTTCCATTCAAACCAGCCGCGCGCATGGACCGCCGCCTTCGGCCCGCCCGTGCATCGCTATTGTTACAACGCACCCACGCCTGGCTGCGTAGCTGCGCTACCGTAGAATCGTTTCCCTATTTTGTCCTCCCCTCTCGTGAGCCTCTCTCGGTCCCAATCGCAGAATATCTCGCCGAACAACTTTACGACTGCGCCCAACCCGTGTATAGATCTTTCTCTGGCCCGCATCAGAGGCGACAGAAACAAAACGAAGCACTCCGCCGCTTCGCCCGTGCGCACCCGCCCGAGAATCGCGACGACCGCGTATTACTACGACTGGTACTTGCCGCACCGCACCCGGTACCCTCCGTACTCCGTTTCCCCGCACAAAGCGTCGTCGGACTAATTGAAAACCTTCAATTAGTGCACCATTTTACCAAAAAACACGTTTTATTGGGCATCCGACATTGTCTGCTGCACGTTCGTGTTTGTGACGTCACCTACGGCAACGAGCCCGCTCCGCCAGTAGTCCCTCCCCTCCCTCCCTTTCCGACCGCTGAGATCACAATGGCCCATCCGCTAGTCACTTTGTCCCCGACCCTCCCTACATTTTCGGGTGCCGAAAATGAAGACGTCGATATTTTCTTGTCGCGTCTCGATCGTGTCTTTGCCGTACACGAAAATCCCTCCTACGAGGCCCGTCTCTTTTACTTAGAGAATCAAACCAGTGGCCCTGCGCTCACGCTAATCCATCTCGAATTGCAACATCTGGCAGACGACCCCCAGGCACCTCCCGCGGTCCGTAACCCGCAAACAATTTACGATCACATCAGAGGCAAGTTGCGGACCAGTTTTGCCGCAAATCATGATGTGCACCGTTTTCGGGAAGAACTGCGCAAACGTGTCAAACGCTCTGACGAGACCTATTCCTCGTACGTGCAAAGTGTCATGGACCTCTGCCGCCGTGCAGGCATCAATGGTCTGGCTGACAGACTTAAATATTGTCACCAAGGACTTCCGGTCCAACTAGCCATGGCGCTCCGCCCAGCCGACTACAACGACGTAGCATCGTTCTTGACTGCCGTGCACGCGCTTGACTCGACGCACCGCGCCTCGGTGCGTGCCCACACTGAGAGTGTACTACAGGACTCCTCAGGTCTCGCAGCCAAGCTGCAGTCTCTCAACTTGCTGAACGGACTGTCCCAGCCCCCAATCGTCGCCCCGACTCCGAACCCCGCAGCACCCCCTACTGCGCCGCCTGCCCAGCCCATGGACAACAAGACCGCGCCCAACGCGTCACAACAGTCTGCTGAAGTACAAGAAATCCTAGACAAATTGAAAGCTTTGGTCATTAATTCGGCTCAACCTTCAACTAATGCTGTACAATCAGGGTATCCTGGCAACTCACGTGGTCAACCGTACCGCCGCCAAAATGATTCTTTCCAATCTAGATCATTCCAGCCCCGCTACAACAGAGGTCAGTCGCCGAATCGCAGTAACAATAATTACTACAGAGGCCAATCCTCAGGAAATTACAACAACGGCCCCCGCTACAACCAGCCGGCTCGCCGAGGAAATTTGTCGTATCGTAATGCTGGATCCCAGCGTGAGTACAGCACCCCTCACATCGAAGAGACGAATCGATACAACAGCCGTGAGCAACCTCACGACCGTCGCCTGCCGACCTGCAACATGTGCAGAGGTCAGCACATGGACAAAGACTGCCCTGTCAACAGCACTCTGCATCAAAAAAACTAAGAACGGTGCAACCACATGGAGGTATGGTCTGCACTATCCTACAGGATCCCCTGTATCCTCCGTCTGACCATTTGCGTTACTCCACGATCCGAACGATTTATATCCGACCGGATGGAGATAGCTTTTTCAACGCCATTTCGGTAATGTATTACGCATCCGATTTCTACGCCCCTACCCTCCGGCGTCTCACCGTTGAATTTGTACAGGACAACTGGCAGTACTTCCGCCGTTCAGCTTGTGCCCACAGACGCCCTCCGTCGTCTCCCTCCGCCTATGGCCGAACAATGGGCTGCCCCGGCACAGCTGTCTCCGAGTGCGAAATATCCGCGCTCAGCAAACTATTTGCCCTACGATTGGTGATCCACACCCCAAATCGTATTTTGTATTATACTGTACCAAACCCTAAACATACTATTTATCTTAAATTTTCTGGTGATTTTTCAAGGAGTGATTTTGCCCCTTTTCATCCTGTGATGCAAAAGCCTGTCAGTTATGCGGACGCAACCCGCCGTCCCGCTGCCCGACAGCCTGCCGCCGCGAATGCCGCCCCGGCTTCCTCAGCCGCGCCGCACCGTCGGTCGCCGCCCCCCACTGGGTCACCCGGACGCCGAGGCACCCACAGACCCAAGCCCGCCCTCCGTCCCCAGGAGCAGCCTGATGTGTCGCGTCGCTCCCCTCCGCTGCCACCCCGGCAGTACCGCCCGGTAGGTAGGCAACCCGCGCGTCTTCACTCCCGCCGCTCAGATGAGCAGCGTCCCGCCGGACCGACACCACTTCCGGTCGCGAATCGCTTCTCCCCCCTCTTGGAACTGTCCGAAGAGGATGAACGACAGATGTCACCTCCGCCGCCCCAGGCTAATCCTCGTGACGCCGCGACCCCCCCTACCCCTAGGTCCCCCAGACCGACGCGCCGACGCCGGAAACAACAGCACAATGCTTCTGCTACTATCTCCCCCACTTTGGAAAGTGACCCCACTTCCCATCCTGAGCCAGCCACGCTCGCTGTCCTACCTGCCCCGCCCCCTCGCACACAGCTGCGAGTCCCCATCGCGATTGGTAGCGAGATAACGATGTGTCTTTTGGATTCCGGGTCCACGTATTCATTGTGTCGCGCGGATGCATTTCCGGACGCCGCCATTGATACATCCACCCCCACCCCCTCGCTTCGCTCAGCTGCCGGATCCGCCATCCACGTGCAAGGAGTTTACAAAACGGATATCACCATTGGCACTCTGACCCTCCCCCATGCCTTCTTTGTCTGTGATAATCTCCAACAGTCAGTCCTTCTTGGTCTCGACTTTTGCTACCATTTCTCCCTAGTCATAAACTTTGCCGATGACACGTATTCATTCGGCCCCCCTTCGAATCGCCAGACGCTTCCGTTTTGTCCCATTAGGACGCGCCCAGCCGCTACCTTTTCGGTCTCGGACCAGCCATTCATTGATGTACCGTCAGTGTTTACGGGCCCTCGCAAGATTAAGGCAGTTAAGCCTACTTCCTTGCAACCGCGTACTTTCACGCGCCTCCCGGTAGTTGTCGACCCCATCCCCTTGGACCAGACAGGCTACTTTCAGCTGTCTGCTCAGCTGTCACAACAGCTAGGCAACCCCCCTTTAGATTTTCTTTTTGAACCCGAGTGTACCTCGGTGTCCCTTTTCAATGCCTCGGACGATCCTATTGTAATCAAGTCCGGCCAGACAGTCGGTTCTATCCTTCCAGGACTCGATGCCATAGCAAATGCAGTAACCGCCCCTATGCCGCCCCGGCATGAACTGACGGAACTGCCTCTGCCTCCGTCGCCGCCCCCTGAACCTTCACGCGACGAACCGAAAAAATTTGCCTTCAACATTTCTCCTCATTTGTCCCCACCGGAACGCAAGATCGCAGAAGAATTCCTCGCTGCCAATAGTGACGTGTTTGCAGAAAGTTTCGCGGACATGACCCGCACATGCAAATACATGGTCCACCTGCCAATACGCGAAGACGCCCCTGTTGTCTTCACACCGCCGTATCGTCTCTCTGCCCCGGAGAACGAAGCTGCAATCAAGTATGTAGAGGAACTAGTGCGACATGGCATTGCAGAATATGCACAAAGCCCATACTGTAATCCAATCTTTCTCATTGAAAAGCCTCAAAGTTCGCCAACAGACCCCCTCAGTTATCGGTTTCTGATCAGCATGGCAAAAATCAACAAATTGGTTTTAAAACGCCAAAATTTTGTTTTGCCGTTGGCAACTGATCTTATTCAAAATATGGCACATAAGAAGTATTTGTGTAGTCTTGATCTCAAATGTGGATTTTGGCAAATCCGACTCCATCCCGAGAGTCGACAGTATACTTCATTCATTGTCAACAATCGACAAGTGCAGTTGTGTTCCATTCCAATGGGCTCAAGTGTCTCAATTTCTTGTTTTTGCTCCGTGTTGTACAAAGTGTTTGCTGGTCTTTTGTTCACAGAAGTATTCAATTTTGTAGACGATTTTTATCTGGGTGCTGATACCCCTGAAGCCGTAATGGCCATTCTAACGAAGATGTTCAACCGCCTTCGTGAAGCTGGTTTGTATCTCAGTGTGTCAAAAAGCAAATTTTTTTATGAAGAAATTTCTGTACTAGGTACATTGGTCTCCTTTGGTAAAAACCGACCGGACCCCTCTCGCTTCCGCTGCCTGGACCAACTTCTGAATGTCACTACCAAGAAACAAGCGCGGAGAACATGTGGATTTCTCTCGTACTATCGTCGCTTCGTACCTAATTACGGCCGCCGAACCAAAATCCTCTCTGACGCTGCCGCTCCTTCAACCAATTTTGAGTGGACAGACGAACACCGAAAGGTAGTAACAGAGGTTATGGAAGACATCAAGAAAGCCTCTCTTGTGAACTTTGACCCCTCTCTGCCCGCTCGTTTGCATACAGATGCAAGCAAGGTTGGTATTGCCGCGTGCTTTGAACTACAAACCGCCGACAAGATTTGGCGACCATATGCATTTTTCAGCCGCTTAACCTCAAAAGCAGAGCAAAAATACGCTCCCTTTTGGCTTGAAACTTTAGGCCTCACGGCCAGCCTCACAGCTTTTCGCAGTGAAATCCTCTCCCTGCACCATGGTCTCGAGTGTATTACCGACGCCATCGGTCTGACAGCCCTCCTGCGTATGAAAACTCCGTCCGCACGCATGGCTCGTCATATTGCTTGTATTAATCAATTTAATATAACCAAGATTACCTATTCTAAGGGAGAAAACAATCGCGCAGACGCTCTGTCGCGAGCCCCCGACCCAGCTACGGCCCCAAGTACGCCGTTCCCACAGCGCCCACGCCTGCCAGACGACCATCTCTTTGAGGCCTCGCCGCCGCCGTCCCTGCAGCCGTCGCCGCCAGCGTCTGCACCGAGCTCACGGTCAGCATCGCCTGACCCCTGTGAAGAAGGCAACCACCTCCCGACGCCATCAGCTGCAGCGTCGGACCCTGCCGACACCAGCAAGGCTATCGCCCCGATCGCCTGCGAAGTAGGCAACCCACTGCCTCCAGCCCCGCTCGCAGTCCGCCGTCGTGCCGACCGGAGCTTCCCTCCGGATCGCTGCCTCAACACGGGACCACTGCCTATCTCACTCGCACCTCTTGTCGTGAGTCAACCTGAGTGCATCGCCTCGTTGCCTGCCTCGGACGCACCTTTGTCACTGTCCCGCCCCACCCTCCCCCTCCGCCTGCCTGATGGCCTGGCTGCAAGCACTTACAGCCTCCGGCCGCGAGCACTGCCGACTGCACTGCCGCCCCCTCCCCCTCCACCTCCTCCTTCCCCCGCAGTCGAACCGCGCCGATCAGAGCGCCTCGCCTCCAAGCGCCTTCGAGACCCTACTCCCGTAGGCCTGCCTGGCCCGCCCTCGGCCAAACGGCGTCAAACCGAGCCCGCTGCGCTGTCCCCGCCGCCCCCGCCGGTTCCCCGCTTGCCCTCTCCGCCCCCCTCTCCCCTGCAGGACGCGCCGCCCCCCGTCCCCGCACCGCCCCCCTCGTCCCTGTCTTCTCCCAAGACAGCAGCACCTGCGCTGCATGACCGACCTCTTGGTCTTCCTGATCTCCGTGTGCGTCAGAAGCGTGATCCTGATATTGCGCCTATATTATTGCAATTATCCTTGCATAAGCCACCTCGCGACGTCGCTCAACGCTTTCGTCTCATTGATGGCGTAGTTTACACACGCCAGCCGCGTGCCCTATTGTATGTCCCGCGCTGTTTGCGCATGGCTTTGCTCCATGAAGCACATGACAGCCTCCTAATTGGTGGTCACCTTGCGTATCGTAAGACGCTAGCCCGCCTCAGTTCCTTCTATTGGAAATATAAAGCTCGTGATGTGAAATTGTATACCAAAAGTTGTATACCTTGCCAAAAGTATAAAAATAAGACGCATCCCGAAGGTGAAATGACGCCTTCGCGCCCTAAGTTTATCAATCACCAAGTGTGCGCTGATGTTAAAACTTGTGTAACCTCAAAAAATGGGTACAAATATTTCTTACTAATCACGGAAATGTACACTCATTATAGCTTCGCCCGCCCGCTCCGTACAACGGAAACAAGTGAAATTATGGAAGCCTTCAAATCCTATATTTGGTTTCTTGGTGCGTTTCATACGCTAATTGTTGACCAAGCAAGTTACTTTCGGTCAAAAGATTTCCGTTCCCTCTTCGCCTCCTTAGGCAGTCAGTTGCATTTTGCGCCTGTATATTGGCATAATCCCACCGGAATGTGTGAAAGCCTAATTCGGTCAATTTCTGACAGAATATTCTTACTGTGTAATGAAGATGTAAAAAATTGGGACTGTTATTTAGAGGCAGCAGTGTTCTCTGTTAACTCAAGTGTTCGCGCAAGCTTCAATATAAGCCCGCACCAAATGTTATTCGGCACTACGCCACTTGTCCCTTCTCAAATTTTGTACTGTTTGCCAAAAGCAGTAAGGCCTACAGAACGCCTCCTAAATCATTTCAGTTTACGGGCCCAAGCACAGGAATATTTGCATAAGCAACAAATTAAAGATAAATGTCGGTTTGATGGCCGCCGCCGCAAGGTAACGTATGAGAAAAATCAAAAAGTTTGGATTTTCCGAAAAGTTAAGAAAATCGGTGCAAAGTTCGCGTACCGCTGGATTGGTCCCGGTCGCATCCTCTCGCGCTCTGGCCCCAGTAGTTACATGGTTCTGACTCCTGTTCGTGGCCGGATGAAGCCCGTCAAATATAATGTGGCACATCTTAAGAGTTATGTTTCGCGCCCCGCTTATTTGCAGCGCACACCGCCAAAATCGCCTACAGCCGTCCTCGACTAGTCCCATGAACCCACGGCATTGTGTCGACTTATCGACGCATCTTTTGTGTTCTGCCCAGGTGTACCGCACAAGGATCCCCGCTTTCTTTTGCCCTCCATTATGCAGCTCACATGGACGCATCGGAATATTCTTTCCGTGGCCCACAGCACCCCGCTAGTCATCGCCGTCGCCGTCCGTGAGAATTGGTCCCTGCCGACCCTCCGCCCGTTCGAATCAGCCTTTGCGATCCGATCGGAGCTCTATAATAAAAACACGGCCTGCCCCGCTCTGCACGCCCTCCGGCGTGGCCCCTGTTTGCTCTTGGCCCTCGCCGTACAGCACTCCGCAGCCTCTGCAGGCTCGCCACTTTTATTAATTCTTGCGTTCTTTCGCCTTCGTCGATTTATCGAACGATTTTCGCTGCAATCAATTGCAATCTCAGGTGCAACCTTCCGCGACATTTCGCTAGTGCATCTTAACGACATTATAAACCATACTTTGCATGACTTGCCAGTTCAAATAACAGTGCATCTTTAATGTTTTTGCACAGAGTATTCTCTCTGTTCGCCATTTTTCTTTTCGCCGCCACATTGGCGAATCGCCATTTTGGCACTTCCATTTTTGTTGCAGATTGCGAATACCTGCGTTTTCGCACATCCTATCCCACTCCGCGATGCGTCCCGAGACTCCCCCACCCTGCAGCCCGTCACAATGGATGAGAATGGTCGACATTAGCCGCCGCCTTGCCGCCGCGCAGCCGAACCCCATTCAAGCCGAGCTGTTGTCCGAAGTGTCACAATTCTTGCTCCATCTTTACGACGTCCTGTGTGCGTCCCCTCGCCATTTGTCGCCCAGCCCTGAGCTACCCGGCTCAGCACCTGCAGCACCGACCCGGTCACCGTCGGATCAAACAACAAAAACGCGCCGCATCACGTCACCGAGACTGCCACGACGCTTCCGCAAAACGTCCCAAGAGACCAGCGTGTAAATGTGTCATATCTCTTCTCTGTTCCAGTGTCAATTGTATTCCTCCTATCATGGCCCCTCGCCCTACGTTCCGTGTGCGCAAAGCATTCGAGACAGCCGAAGCCGTTCTCTTCTACACGAGCGAACTTCTCAGCGTAGTTAAAGGAATACAGCAAACCGCTGATTGCTTGCAACTTTCTAACCCCCAAGAGGCGCTCACCTTGCGCTCGCACAGCGCTCAGCTGTCCAAGTTCCATCTCGTTGCCTCTGGCCTGGCTCGTCGCGCCTGCCCATTTTACGAGCGCAACATGCAATCCTTGGAAAGATCGGACAAGCCCACTTGCCAGTCGGTCCCCGACACTGCACCCGCCGGAGACCTGACTGCCCGCAGCAGCCCTATGACGCCCAGCCTCACCGGCTGCCTTGACGAAAGAAGCGCCCGAACCCGCCAGCGGGTGGCCCGCCGATTGTCCTTCAGTAGCCCTCCGCCGACCGCCGCTCCCGCCGCCGACCGCTGCACCCCGGAGGCCCCTGCACCGGCGACCCCTCCATCCGCCCCCAGCCCGCCGCGTGATACCACGCTGGCGCCTCGTAAAGCTGCCAAGACCCCCGACGCACAGCAGCAGAGATCGCCGTCGCCGCCCTCGAGCAGCCGATCTGCTTCATTGTCGCCGTCCCGCTATTCATCGGACGCAAAGTCTCCTGTTAGCAGTACCCCCCCCCCCCTCGGGACCCTACCTGCGCTACTCGTGGCATGCCAACAAAGTCTCACAGTCCGCTCTCCTCTGATAACGACCACGCCTGTCCCGGTTGTGAGAACCGCTGGAGCTAACCTCACAGCCCCCCCCCCTTTTTTTTTCTTGCTGACCACGTTTCCTTTCCTTTACACATGGTGTCCGAGTCAAATGATTTTTGGCCTATCTCTGTGTCCCATCGCCTTGCCTTGTATCTCTTTTGCTCTCTTCCTTTCGCACTCGCTTACAAAAGTCTGTACCGCCCTTATCTGTTCTAGGGAAAATGGGTACGGCACACCTGTGGGTCACCTTCCTGGCCTTTCTACCTGTCGTCTTTACATCCTTCTCCCATCACCTCGCCGTCCAGCCTGTGACGTTATTGGGTTACGATTGTACACACCCGGATGTCAATATCACAAAATTGGCATTGAATCACGTCGCCCCGTGTCAAGAACCTGTCGTTGTTGGACGCTCGTACCCTACGCATGCTCAAGTATTACTCCGCCCAAACTACAAGAAAGTTGAAGTAATTTCTTGTGCAGTGACGATCCAACGTGTTCTCCAAACCTGCGGAATGGTCAGTCACACCAGCCCCAAGTCGGACACCCGATACCTCAAGAAGCTCACACGCAAAGAATGCGAAAGGATTCACGAATTCCAAGAGCTCCAAATTTACAATCAGTTGTTAACAAACATCCCCATTAATGGCACCGACCACTTCAAATTGCTAATTGCCGGATATCATGACGAAAGCACCGCCAATTGCAAAAATCAAGATGTTTTTCAAGATTTTGACGGCATGCATACAAATTGTTTCGGCCACGCCCACCTGACAACCCTTGTCTACAAATACCATGCCCGCCTGGATGCAACCAGCAACATCCTTCACATGCGATCCGGTCTAACATATGACTACTCTCTTGGTTATTGTGATGACGCCCTTGTTGGTGGCAGTTGGTGGACAACACAGCCCCCCGCCCTCGAGTGCGCTACAGATTCCTTTCACGTCCTCTATCAAGGACCAGCGCTCAAAGTAGTCAGCGAAAGCCCGCTCTCACACACGCGCAGTGATTATTTGGTTGTCGACTCCGAAGACAAGTCATTCGCCCTGCTCTTGACCAACAATATTCCTCGATGTGGTCTTTATTTGCGTGCCACGGAACACCACGGTTTGTACGTTTATCTCTCTGAAAACGAAAATAACCACTTTGTTTCGGATCAACACGTCGATTTTTCAGTCGACATGTCAGCTCACTTTTCTGCCAAATTGCAATATATGGAGTTCCAGAGCAAACAGTCCCTGCAGAAGCTCCATCTGTACAGCAGCCGCCGTCGCTGTGAATTGGAACGAGAATTATTAAAGCAACGCCTCGCTGTGCTCCGCTCGTCACCGACTTCCGGAGCCGCCGCCATTCTGGACTCCCCTGCCGGTGTTCACGCCCAGCTCAGCGGTGAGATCGTAATCGTACTCCAGTGCGTTCAAACAGCAGTTAAATTTCGACAAGTTAATGACACTTGCTACAACGCCGTTCCAGTCTGGCATGACAACCAGCCGCGATTTCTCAGTCCCGTGTCACACATTATCACAGAAGACGCAGAACAAATCATTTGTTCCAATATAAATCCGCCTTCGTTCGAGCTCCTGCCCAACATGTGGTACAGCCTAACGCCGCGTCCTCAGCGCCTGCCCGACCCGCCAATTACGCTGGAGCCCACGCGTGATCAAACGCTGCATTTCGACACGCTGCAACACGTCAGTGGCGCCGGTCTCTTTACAGTGCGAGATCTAGAACAGTTTCAAAAAAGTGTTCTGTTTCCCAGTCAACGCACAGCCATTCAGTCTGCCATGGCGCACCGTGTGCTAGGAGAAAAAGGCGTCCCAGGACGTTTTTCCGCCATGTCTTTGTTTTCATCAGAAGAAATCAAGCAACTATCTGACAATGTTGTGACCCGAATTTATTGGTTCGTTGGTTCCTTTGGAAATTTCGCAAGCGCCATCCTCGGCACGATCTTTTTGTTCCAAATCTTCAAATATGTTTTGAGTGTCCTACTGCGCCTTTTCCACCTCCGCTCGGAGTTTGGCACAAATTGGGTCATGCTTTCGGCCCTGTGGTCCTCATTAGCCAACTACTTGCTGCATCGCAATTTGAAACCAGACGACGCCAGCTCCGGAGGCCCCGCCGCGGCCAAAACGGACGACTCGGCGGCTCACTCGTCCTCCGCCCCGCGCCGACCTACCCCGCCGTCGTCTCCGTCCGCCAAAGCTCTAGCCTATCAGACGCTGCCGTTGCATTTTACTTTTCCGAAATGGGCAGCCCTCGGACACGAGCAGCCTATCACGCAAGAGGACCCTCCCCTCTACCCTCACCTGGAGCCTACCGCCTCACCCCCGCCGGCCGCTGTGTATGCGACGCCTCACGGCCACCGCCGCCGAAATTCAATGGTGACAACGGCCACTGCAGCTCCGTCCTGCCCGGCCCCCGCCGCCCCCGCCCCCTGCCCCCGCAGCAGCCCAGCGGACCCGGCCCCGCTCAGCCTCCTGCCTCGCCCGTCTCAATAACTACCCCCCGGACACCAGGGCGAAGGTCAGTTCGATTCGAACAGCGCAAGCAGCCACTTCGCTACTCCGCCGCCGCTAGCCGCCGCCAAGTTCGTGTGTGTTAGTGTGTGCTTCGTGAGTGCCAAGTGCTTCTCTGCCGCCGCCCAGCCTCCTCTTGCCGTCGCTCCAGTAGTGCGTAGTGACAGCAAACCAGTGACAGTGAACCAGTGACAGTGACCTTGTGTGCGTGTGTGAGTGAACCTCAAGTGCAAGTGAACTCAGTGCAGTGCTATATATATGGACCAGTCTGAGCGACTTTTGGTTCGCCACGGCCCCGCCTTGCGCTCTGCAGCCGCATTTCTTGAGTCTATTTCTTCTCTTTCGTCTCCGTCAAATCAGTACGCAGTGTGTCTAGCTGACGCGAAAGTACATCGCGACGCGATTTTAGGAGCGATCCGCGCCCTAACACCGCGACCGAAACGCCGTCCTAGTCCGCTACCGCTAGACACAGACGTGCAGCCTTCTGCTCCGTCTACGCCGCGTGCCGAAAATCTGAGCCCAAGTTCGTTTTCAAAAATTTACAAAAAATAATCAATTTTTTTTCTTCTTCAATGCCGGCCGCCACGCTCTTCCACAAGTCGTGGCGCTCGTTGGAGCAATCCGTAACACGTATCCCAGGCGAACAAATTGCCCAATTTTTGTTTTTCCCGCCTTGCTTGCGGCAATTTTTGGTTAAATATATCAATCTTCTCGAGTTTGGGCCCAGCCGCGCCGTTTTGCACATTCGCGAATACTGGCCGGAGGACGTCGACTTAGCGTCGGGACCAGTCATCGCCGCCCAAATAGCGGAAGTAGTCGCCGCATTTTCGACATTCCAACGCGCGCCGTGCCGCGTACACGTTTGTTCGGACGTTCCGCTGGAGCTTCCCAGCTCCATTGCACGTTACACAGTGTCCGCACGTGAGTACTACTCGGACGCACACGTGTCCGGCGCAACTAAGTGGGTCTACACGCGCCAGTAAGCGCGCCGTCGCGTTTTGTCTTCTCTTTTCCTGCTCTCTATCCGATAACCACGTTTTCTCTCGCCGCGCGCACCCTCTTTTTCCCTCTGTCTCTCTGCGGCAGTTAGAATAGGGCCTGCCCAGTCGCCCCAGCCGCCGCCATGCCCGTCAACGCCGCCGGTGTCCTCCGCTGCGCACTGCTCGCAAATGCGGCCGCGAGTAGTGTCAGTGAGACGGTTGTCACACCAAAGGACGCTCGCACACTGATCGTGGCACTCGGGCGACTGACGGCTGCCGCTCAGACAATAACTGACATTGTGCAAAGGGAGGCCCGACTCCTGGTGCTTGTGCCCGCGTGCACCAACCCGGACTGCCGCCACCGTCCGGCGGAGTCGTACCTACTCTTGCCACCGAAGCACGCGCCGATAAACACTCCGTATGTGACGTACGCCGCGTGCCCTATGTGCCTCCAAGTGCCGGACGCGCCGACGCTCGTGTCCGCCGGAACAGACCATCTGCTCCCGGACCCGCGCCGACACGTCGCCGCCACGCCATCAAGAACGACGGAGCACACCGCCGCACCACCCGCCCGACCCCGGCCTGGCCCGTCCCTGCTGCCGTGTCGCATCCGGACGACACCGCGGGACGCCGCCGCCGCCGCTCCGGTCGCGGACCCGCGGCCTGGCCCGTCGCGGCAGCCGCAGGTGATCGTCCGGGCCACCCGCGGACCGCCAACACCAGTCCGGACGACGAGCGTCGCAACACGGCCGCCACCCGTACAGGTCGCCACCCCGCCGCACTCATCCCCGAAGCATGTGGCACCGTACATGGTGTGTGATGTGCCGCCGTGCCGCCCGGTCCCGGCACCACGCCGCCGTGACACATCGTCTACGGAGACCGCATCCACGATACCGGTGTCACCGCGGACCCCGCCGACGCCGTCGTCGTGGGGATCGTCCCCGCCACGCCACACCACGCCGCCACGCCACGCCACACCACGCCGCCACGCCACACCACGCCGCCGTGCCGCACCGCGACGCCGCCCCGCGCCCAGATGCCGCGTGCCGTGCCTCTCCAGGAGACACCGCTGCGCCCGACCACTGCGGTTGCGCCGCGCCGCCGGTCTGTGTCGCCACAACGGCGGCCCCGGACAGCGACAACCCCGGCGAGGCCCTGCAGGCCGACGACCGTCCACAATCTTACATACGCCGAGCCGGACTTCACGCCGCCGGTGTACGCTGAGATTCCGGACGACGGTCGCGCCCCGCCGCCTCGCGTCGCCACGCCGCCGCCGCCGCCGCGCCCCGTCCCGGTCGCTACCGCACCGCCGCCGGAGACCAACGGAAGCCAACGAGGACGAAAACGCCAAAGTCCGTGGTGGCGCCAGGAGATCGCCGCGTTATACCGGCGCAGACTCCGCCCGCGTCAAACCACGGAGCTTTAAGTTAAGTCCTCGGCGGTTAGATTTTAAGTGCATGATAGTTTTAATGCATGTTAATTTAAGGTTCGCGCTCGCGTTTTTTTTTCTTGCAATCTTATTTCTTTCGTTCTTTTCGCAAATTGATTTCAATGATTTTCCTCGCGTTTGCATGTTAGTCTTAATGAAGGTTTTGGTTCCGTGATTTTTGGCCACGTATGCAGTTCGTGTTGCAATTGCCACCCTGCGGCCCCGGACCAACCATCCCCGCATGTTAGATTAAGTTTTATTTTTGCGCTCTGGTCCGCAAACAGCGTTTACCAAAGCCGCAGTGTCGTGCCACGCAGTTTTTGCGTCTCGGTGCACCGATTTTTTTTAATCTCAAACTTTTCAGTCGGGTCTGTCGCAGGACACCTGTAAATACTCGCCTTGCGCTGACTCTGACGTATATTTACGGGTTTTCTTACTATTATTTTTTTCTTTCGACAAGTTTTGTGATTATTTATCTAAGCGTATTTTAACAGTGTGTGAAAAACACTTTCGCTTTCCTTTTGCTTTCATTGACGCCTTACTAATGTGTCCCCTCGCTTTCAGGTACAATGGCACTCAGTCCCTTATCGCTCCGTCCTTGCCTATTGATCGGACTGGACCTGCCGCCATGGGGGATCCGTGACCCAAGGACACAATGGGACCTGTGCGCAGCCCCGACACCCGCCCGGACGAGCTGCGGCTCCCGCCAGACGGCAGGACGACCCGCCACGCCTTGCTCCGGAACGCCCCGCCTGCTGCCGACCCTGCGCACGCCGACCATTGTAAAAGCCATTCATCGGCACGTGCCGTTTGTTGTGACTGAGGTCAGTCACCTCCGTGTCGCCGGGATCGACGGGGACCCGTCTGTCGGCGGTGTCCCACAGCAGAAGCACGCCAACACAATCGGACGATCGCTAGGGGTTAGTTTTGTGGGTTGTCATAGTGTGTGTAAGCCGCCAGGTGGCCTTTACAATTGTGATTCTTGGAATCAAAGGACCCTTTCGTGGAGACAGGTCTGGCCTACATTTTCTTTAGTGCATTGACCTAGTGCCGTTGTACACTCTGAGCCAAGAGTGAAAGTAAAAAGTTTAGACGATTGGATGTTTTCTCATGAGATATTCTAGTCAAAAGTGTTTTCGGATTCGCGTGTACAATACCGCGCCGATATGTATAATTTTCAGCCATTATTTAATTTTCCTTGTATTGTGTGTGCAATTTGTCGCCGTTTTTTTTTTAGCGTTTTTTTTCGCTCTTGCGTAACAAAGTTCCTATTAGACGGTTGGTCTATCTTTTATGTTCTTGTGTGCAAATATAGTTCCTATATTTATTTTTCTCTGCAATTACCAGAATTTTTTTGTGTACTTTTGTATTGTGTGTGCTTGCTCAATTTTTATATGTCTCCCGGGAATGTCCGGTTGATTTTTTTTTCGACTGAGTAATAATAGCCGATGTTTGGCTTCCATTTTGTATTTTTATATTTAATCTTTTGTGTGTCAGAAAAAGATTTTGGGATTACTGGAGGTATAAATTGTCAGACGCGGACGTCTGAAACCGTGACGTGAGGGACGTTAAGGCCGAATAGTGAGTACTATCCGAGCAGTGTAGGGATTAGTATCGACTGCTCCCCTCCTTATCGCGCATACTGTAAGCGGCCTCACAGCCAAACATCTGCTTCCGGTGTGAGTCACCCCATCCAGCTGCTCACCCCTGGACTGCCGTGTCTGTCTGTCCGTCCGCACTTCCGAGCGTCCGCCGCGTGGACCAATCACAGCGCGCCCTGCGTGGCACCCCAAAACTATATAAGGGAAGGACTCAGTTTCCTCGGGGTTCAGTCGCTCTCAGTCCATCCGCGAGCCTTCATCTATTTCCTTCCGGCCGTGCCCTCACGACACGGAGACGCCTCGCCTAGCTCACATCCATAGGGTAGTCAGTATCTTAGCCCAGCAGAGCTCACCTTCCATCTCAGCAGTGTAAAAGGTATACCTCCATCACTGTAACAAGAGGCTAATAAACACTGTCAAACAATCCCAACCGCGTGGCAACCTATTCTTTAACGGAAGTTCCCTAGATTTAGAACCCAGGCCTAGACTATACGGAATATCACTGAACCACCTTCCATCCTGTCCGTATAGTCGTACATACAGACACCTGGACTGGAGTCCAAGCGTCAACGGCACCTAGCTTGGTGGACCCCAGCCCTGGACTTATATTTTTGTTTAAATTAACATTTATTTATTTGGCATTGACAAGCTTTACCACTTTACCACCGCCACACCCTCCACGACGGTGAGCAGGAGTGGGGCGTGCCACTGCGGTGCTGATGGCGTCCTGGTGCACCGAAGAGGGAGGCCCCCCCACCCGCCCCGGCGCGGACACCTGCACGACGGTGAGGTGAGGCGGGGCGAGGCCGACGGCGTCCTGGTGCGCAAAGGGGGAGCACCATGGAGCATTCCCTCGACATGCACCGGTGCGGGCACCTCCACGACGGCCGGCGACGCCGCGGTTACGGTGCAGACCAAGATTCCGTGGTGGACACTAGCTGGCCGTCAGCTTCGCCTCGCCGGGTACACGGCCGCCGCCGCCGCCGTCGTCGTCGACGCGTACCTTCATCGGCAAGCCAGCGTCGCCGTCCCCGCAGCCAAGGACCCCGTCGACGCGTCGCGGCCGCGAGGCCCGTCGGCCTCCGACGTCGCCGCGAGCGCGGGAGGGGACCCGACAGGAAGGGCGCCCGGCACACATGGCGGAGCCCGGCGGTGCGGGCCCAGCCCCAGCGGGTGACCGGAGGTGATGTAGTGGTCGACGGCAACCACGGCAGCGGCGGCACGCATCATGTGACGCGCACCAGGACGCCGTCGGCCTCGCCCCGCCTCACCTCACCGTCGTGCAGGTGTCCGCGCCGGGGCGGATGGGGGGGCCTCCCTCTTCGGTGCACCAGGACGCCATCAGCACCGCAGTGGCACGCCCCACTCCTGCTCACCGTCGTGGAGGGTGTGGCGGTGGTAAAGTGGTAAAGCTTGTCAATGCCAAATAAATAAATGTTAATTTAAACAAAAATATAAGTCCAGGGCTGGGGTCCACCAAGCTAGGTGCTACATCACTCACCCCAGCAATTCTGAGTCTGTCAGTTGCAAACTTACCTACATGACATTTGACGGGGAGATTTGGAGATCAAATTCATGATCCGTCTGTAGCTACGACTGTTGGCACTTTTAATCTGTGACAGACTTTGGATCGTAAACATATTAATATTGAATTGGGTGCTACCCATGCTTCTTTAAATATGAAAATGGACTTCTTTAGATCACTATATCCAATAGTTCTCGCTAAGAAGATTGTTTGAGACGTTTAGAAGTCAATGCTGAAAATATTAAAATATTTCAAACAAACCACCTTCATTGTTTTGAAAATCTGTAGATTTTTTCAAGAAGGTGATTTGGTTTTAATATTTCCATATATACATATATATATATATGTATATATAGATTGATTGGTTTTAAGTGATTTTAATGCTTTTCTTTTATTTACAAATGGCTTTTATTTTACAGGACCCTGATTCCCATCCAGGAAGATTTGCAGTGTGGCCAGTTCTGGAGTCAGCAATTCAGACACCCCTTCCCTCTCATCTCAAGAGCTTGCTGGAACTCAGGGGGTTTGACAACTTCATATCCCTAAAGGAATTGGATGAAAAAGACTTAGAAAAATTGACAAATTATGTTACTAGTGGATCTTTGGTTAAGAAAGTAGGTACAGCTAATGTTCACTTTTATGTGCCTGATGGTGATACTGAAAATTTTGAAATTCTTCCTGGAGAGGAGAAGCTTATTTTTAAAGTTATTGATTTTATTAAAAAAAATCATAAAGTAGCTGATAAGTGTCTTACTACCAAAAAAGTATTTTCATCACTTACCAAAAATTGTTCTAGCGTAGTTTTAGGTAATGATAATAATGCAACTGAGAAACCTGTAACTGATAGTAGTAGCAACAAGAGAAATGTGGGTACTATGGGTGAGTTAAAATTGGCACTCTCTTGTGACAATCTGAAAGAAATACGAGATGTTCGAAGACTGATTGTATCCTATTGTAAATCTAGGGAAGATCTGAAAGCGTTAGAGCGTTAAGCTAAAGTTTTGGAGATTAAGGTGTCTGTGGCTGAAAATGCTTTATCTGTGCCAGTCTTGTCTGCTAAAGTGAAGTGTCCCTTGTGTGGTAAATTACAGACTGCTATGCGGGAGCAGACTAAAACATGGAATGTATCTAATGTTACTAGGCATTTGAAACTTCATGTCAAAAAAGGTTTTGGTGGAAAATGTACAGTGGAGAATATGCTTCAGACTCCATCTAGTAGTACTCGCAACAGAGATGAAAGTATCAGTGAAAATGATATTGACCATGATAGTGAGATGAGTTATGTGGAGATTAGTGGTGACGATCTTGACCCTGATGATGATTTAGATGGTAAACCTAGTGAAGAAATTTCTCCTAGCTCAGGAGAGAAGTCTGATTCTAGTTCCAAGTCTGCAACTGAATGCACAGTGTCTGAAAATGCTGTTAGGGATACTGTCACGGAGAAGGGTTTTTGAAATGGGGTGGGTACTTAATAGGGTCGGGTACCACCCCTATGGCCAATAATCAGAGGAATTCTGACTACTTCTCTCGTGATCAGAGAAACAAGCGTGCATTGCAGCATCAAATTCCAGGCCAGACCCTCATCACTAACTTTGTTGAACTTTCACTTTCTGTTGATGCAATAATTGCTCAGAAAGATGATGTAATTGCTTCCTTATCAGACTATTGCAAGGAGTTAATTCAAGAAAAAATTGAAAATAAAACTAAAATGACAGAAAATCTTTCGCATTTGTTGAAAGTTCTCATTGCTGCTGCACAGAAGAATTGTGGACGTGACAAAAGAGGTCATACATTTCTGGATGAAGTTAAATTGTTTGCATCCTATACATTTATTGTAGCGGGGCGAAAATTTTATGAATTTATCCAAAAAAATATGCCTGACTCACTGCCTTGCTCATCAACAGTTGAATCATTTGTAGCACAGACTGCTACTCCTGTTAAGCAGGGTGAATTTCGTTTTCAGGAACTTGTTGACTTTTTAAAATCTCACCAGTATCCGATGAAAGTGTTTATTGGTGAAGATGGAACAAGGATAAAGTCTGTCTTTCAGTATGACTTTGCTACTAATCTGATTGTAGGTCCTGTTTTGCCCCTCTCAGATGTTGATGGCACCCCTATTGTCACTTCATTTCCAGCAACATCAGCTGCGTTGATTGCCAAGCACTTCATTCATGGTGAGCCAGCTTCATCAGCATATGTTGTCATGGCTCAGCCGCTATCTGAAGGTGCCCCTCCATTTCTCTTATCCATGTATGGGACTAATAATTGTTTCAAGGCAGAGGATGTTACTAAAAGACACAGATATATTACTAAAGAATTGGAGAAGTATGGTGTAGAAGTGATAGGGTATGCTGCTGATGGCGATCCCAAGTTATTAAAATCCATGCGTGCTCACATGTTTCCACCAAATGCATTTGTTCCAGAAATTTTTAAAGATCTGTTGCATTGTGATTTTTCTAAGAAGGAAACTATGATACAGGATACAATTCATGTTCTTAACAGATTCAAAACAAGGTTACTCAAGCCTTCTATTATTTTACCTATGGGTAATTTTATTGCATCTTCCTCCCACCTTAAGATTATTATTAATTCTGCAAGTAAAGCAGAACATGGCCTTACTGAATATGACTTGACTAAATCTGACAAAATGAACTTCAACGCAACCATGAAAATGTGTTCTACAAGAGTTTTGTCCAGCATGAAGCAAAATGTAATTGGTTCTGAGGCCACTATTACTTATTTACAGCTAATAAAAAATGTGGAACTGGCATTTCTAGACAAATCTTTATCTCCACTGCAAAAGATTTATAATATGTGGTTCGTGGTGTCATTCTTACGAATTTGGAGACAATGGATAAAGGCGTCACCGGTATATACAATGGAAAATTTCATTACTATGAATATGTACATTGGTATAGAAATAAATGCTCATGGTATCATAAAATTGATCAGACATCTCCGTGATACAAATGCTCATGATTTACTCTTGACTGATAAATTTTCGAGTCAGTTTGTTGAAAAGTATTTGGGTAAAGCGAGGTCAATGACTACAACTGAATCCACGGTGATCAATTTTTCCATGCTGGAATTTTTGCAAAAAGCGAAAAGAATTGAGTTTCTCTCTGATGTCACATGTAGACTGGACAATTTTGTTTTCCCCAGAGATAGCCGAAAAAGGCTCCTTGATATTCAGCATAGCTCTGAATTATCAAGTGAAATATTGAGAGAAGCTCTTCCTTGGGACTGCGAAATAAAAGCAATGCTAGACAAAGCTCTTCTTGACGCTGAGAATGCAGCTGCCAAACTAGGGATGAAGGCCTTAGCTGCAGTGTGTACAGAATTGGGAGCCGACATTGATCTCAGCGATGAGTTTTATGATGATGTGGGTGCGGCTTTAGTGAGTGGTTCTAGTGATCCTCCAGGTGAGGGTGAGGATGATATTCCTTTGGATATTTTAGCTGCATTTCCCTCTGACGTCTCTGTCTTAAATAGTTCAATAGATTTATTGTCTGATGATGTTGATGGTGCAGCCCTCCCGCCTACTAGCAAGTTTGTAAATTTAAATATCAAGGGTAAACTCGTTTGTATGAGGAAGACTACCCTTTGCTGGCTGCTGAGGACTGAAGGACCATCTATCAGTAGTGATAGACTATTACGAGTTAAGGCTAAAGTCATTTAAAAAATACCAATCTCCTAATGTTAAGACCATGAAGTGCTGTGATAAAATTACCGTTGGAGAGTTTTGTATTTTTAAACAAAATAAGTCTTTGAGCTGTGGCCAGATACTGTCATTTACTTATTTAACTGGGAGTAATAAATCCTTCTCCCTGGACACAGCTCCTACTAAACCACCACCTGGCAAGAAAGGAAGGGGACTTGGCTGTTTGTGTGCATGGTTTATTATTGATAAGAATGGCATACTGTACTCTAAACCGAATACCAGCCATAGTTTTACTGATGTAAAGTTTTATCATTACACCATACCTTGTCCAGTGGTCACTGAGTCAGGCATGGTAGTATGCGAAGAGGTGAAAAAATTGTTTTATCCTTAAAATTTATCTTTTCTTGGTGATTTTGTGACTCTGTGCTTTTAGCGGCTCTTATTGTTCTATGCATTTCCTGTCTAGTTTTGTTTATTTATTGTTCTGCATTCTGTGCATTTCTGTAATTTCATTGTTAATAGTTTTCAGGTTTGTTCTAGAATAAATCTGATCTTAACTCAATTTTATGTAGTTTTAGTTTTATCACCCCCACCCCATTTTTCTAACGCGTGCTGCCATTCCCTTCAACACATTTGATTCATTACCATCGAATGGAGTAAACTAAATAAAACAGTCTATAAAACAACAAGAAAGTCAAAAAAGTTTTTAAAAAGTCAAAAAAGTTAAAAAAGTCAAAACGGGTAAAAAAAAGTCACAAAAGTCGAACAAGTCAAAATAAGTCGAAAAAGTCAAAATAAGTCGAAAAAGTCAAAATAAGTCAAAAAAGTCAGAAAAAGTCAAAAAAACTCAAAGATTTTACAAGAGTCCTAGAAAAATCGTAAAAGTCAATATTCATCGCACAAGTCGAACACCGTCAAAAAAATCAAAAAAGTCGTTTGACTTAAAATCTTTGTACTCCACTGAGGATAGTTAGGACCCCCTCGCCTCAAAGTGACATGACCAAAACGGAAAAGTAGAACGCTAATGCTACAAAATACTATGGATTTTATTTAAAATAAGAAAACTGAGAATGGCGAGACATCGGTGGGCTGTTTCGCGGAGTGTTTGTTAGGTTCTGTCGATGAAAACGTAATTTACCTCGATCGCAGCCTCGTCTGTGCCCGGGTTCCGGCAGTCCCGGCAGCAAGCTGGGGCGCCTTCGCCTTGAGCCGGGTGGGCCGGGGCGTCAAAGTCGTCACCGCCGTCACCGCTTTCGGCACTCATTTCCTACACACCAGAAGTACAAACCATTGAGCCACAGCAGTGCTATAACAATTTAAATTCACAACGCAAAGTCACAGACACACGCACCTCGGATTCCAGCAGGTGGGCGGGAGCTGGGCGGGAGTCACATCGAGCAACAACAACAGCAAACAATACGCCCTCCGCCCTCTGACAGCACAGGGGAGCCAACTTAATTTGGCCGCGATTTAAAAGTTTGACAACGTGTAGCAGTGACGGCTTTGATATACCATTCACTTAAACAAGTAAGTAGCTTGTTTCATCGCTCATAGTAATTCAAAATATGTGAAGGTCAGCGTAAGGCAACAATGAATGTGGGAGAGACAAGGAAGGGGGAGGGGGAAGGGACTGGGAGGGACTCGCCCGACCTGCCAGAACTTCCCCGCACCACAGCGTAGATAGATTTGGGTGTTTACGGGTCGTCAGTGTTGGTTTTGGCGTGTGATTACGGAAATATATTCGTGAATATGCAATCATTCGCGATTCTTAGGACTGCGGTCTTGATTTGCAAGTGATTATTGTGATTGTATCGAATATTATGGAATATTGTCGATTGATTGAATATTATTGAATATGCTTGAATATTCTGAATATTTCACTGATTATTGATGAGTACCAGTCATTTGTACACCGAATATCAAGAGTCGCTGACCCCTTGAGCGCGGCCGCATTTCAGTTCTGCGCCGAGAGATGGCGCCACAGAACGGGATCAGGAAGAGAGAAGGCTCCACAAAAGTGAGGCAAGAAGGGAAAGATCGGTACTTCAATACAGCCAACTTCAAAATTAAATATTATTTATCGCCTTAGTTAATTTAAAAACACTAAATTAGGTATGTTGTTTGCATGCACATTTTGCATAATATCGAGCCACATTTCACGGTCCTAATTAAACTATATATAAATAGTTTTCAATGGCCCTATACTGCCAAGACGTGTTGTTGTCAACTTGGCTAGCCGTGCTGTGCGCTCCGGCCGGCTCCCCGCGGTGTACCAGGGCTTGTAATAGTCGTTCGCGCGAGGCCTATTAACAATGTCGCCGTGGAAGCGCGGTCTGAGAGGCCGAGTCGGCACACAGCGCTTCGTAGATTCCAATACCAAGTCGTTTCATACTACTATTTTTAGAATAAATTCGTTTTTCAGTTAACGAGGGCCGCTCAGTGCTGTAGGCGCTGGATTTTTTTTCACTTGCTTCTAAGAAATACCGGTGACTGAAAAAAGAACGTAATTTTCGTCACTGGAATTTTTTTTTCGAACTAGGTCAATTTTGGTGACGGATTCCGATTCATCATCAAGAGGTACATCCGGAAACCAAGTTTCACCTCTCTTGGGCTATTTACGGAGTGTCCAGGGCGGTTTTAAGCTCTAAATTTATTCACTTTTCTTAAATACCCCTACTACACAAAAAAAATACTGTCCCATAGGCCCGGAGTTTCGCACGGGTTTGGGTTGGTTACCTTACCGTCTATTTAAGTTTGATGAGTTTATTTATTTTTTTTTAAGTGAAGGATATTTGAAGGTTTGTATTAGTTTTGTAATGAAACGGAGCAGTTTTAAGATTATAGTTTTATAGTAACGGTCAGTGCACCGCTTTATTCTCATACGCAGGCCGCCCAGTGCTGGCCTGCAAAATGTTGTCCCCGCCCGGCTTGGCCCAGCGGCGCGACAATGCACGCATCGCTCTGAGTCTCTGGTCCCTTGGCTTGTTGTGCGTACTCTAGGGTAGAGGGGAAGGTTAGGGTCCCACCGAAACGGTCTTCCTGCCTTGAGTCGCCGCTCTCGTAGCCAAGGCTCGGCCAGGCCCCGGCTCGGCTCATCGACAGTGGGTACCCGGCAAGGGCTGCCCAACAAACAAGACTGTCCGGGTGAACGCAGGGCGTTCATGGGGAGGCTCGTTCTCTGTGTGCACGTACTATCAGTGAATTAAGTTATGACCAACCCCTGGGGCGCTACTCCACGTTCGAGGTCGTGGAGAGGTGCTGCCCTCTAGGAGGCCTACTCACACATACCCAAATATGGCGGCATCAGCCACCGGCAACGTATTTCTCACTGGCCCCAGAAAGCCAGGGAGCAATTTATAATACGCGGTCGTAGAAAAATATTAAAAATAATGCAGAACAAGGAGCTATTTTCACCTGGAGGCCCGCTGATTAAGTTGCCACACGGGGATGCGAGTGGATTCGTAAATTAGTAAGGTTAGTCGCCCATAGCAGAACACGTTGGGTCACCCGCGATTTCTCATACTACGCGCGAAAACCAAGCCAATTTGAAATAGCACATCATAAAAGACGAGGTTTTCAGGTTATACATTATGAAAACCCGGCTAAAAATCGAAAATATGAGAAGACAGGGGCCCTTCGAAGCCGCAGGCGACGTATACATCGAAAGCACTATTTGTAGCCGGGGTTTAAGAATCTTAGACAAAAATTATAGCCGGGTTTTATAGGCGAAAAATCTGGGTTTCCTCGTGAACTCGTTACGGTATGCACGCACTCACATTTTCTACTGACAAAACCCCGCTACAATTTTTTTATTGTCTTAGATCCGGGTTCCTTTTGAGAGCCCAGACGCTAGTGTCCCTAAAAAATCATTTGTAGGCGCGTTTCATTGGCGAAATTCATTCGAACGGTTCCATAGTGTTATAGAAGAACCACCCATGAGGCGTGGTCTGTCATTGGTAAAACCCGGCTACAATGAAGTTAGAGCTGCGAACTAGGGTTTCTCTAAACCAAGAGATGACGTAAGAACCGAAGGCTATGATTGTAGCCGGGTTTTATGGGCGAAAAAAACGGGATATGCCGTGAACGGCTCACGCTATGCACGCACTCATTTTTTTCTCTAGGGAGCCAACTGATCGGAACGCCTAATATTACAGCCCATTATAATGTAAAGTTCAGAACACTAACTGTTACTAAATAAATCGAAATACCGGTAAATGCGTGTATAATAAAATTTGCGTTTTCCGATTTGTAGTTAATTTTTGAACGGAGAATTAAAGTTTTACGAATAACGTTATTGCTCTTCAGCGTATTTTACGTTGAGATACATTTAACGTTATATATGTAAACGTCCATTTAACGTTATTACTCTAACAGTATTTTAACGTTACATGTTTGTTATTTTTCCCAATAAGATAAATTGCAGCCGGCACTGCCACAGTTGCCACATGATCCCACAGCCTCTATCTTGTTAACGCCGCTCCCATTCTACCGCCCTCTCCCCTCTTACCACGTTGCTACATTTCGTGAGCCCGAGCCGAGCTGTGGCCATACGGTTTCCCCGGTCTCATCTGCTCCCCCCCCCCCTCCTCCCTCCAAGCAGAAATGTAAAATAAACGCGGGGCAGAGTTGAACCGGACCCGCGCCAGTCGCGCTACACGGGCATCCTAACCACTGAGCCACCGCGCCGCTCAGTCAGCGCTGTTTTTTCATACTAACGGTCTCTGCCGCCGGAATACGACGGCCGCTGTCGATGGTTCGCAGCTACGCTGCGCCACGGCATCGGGATCGTCACCCCTGTTGCAGCCAGCAACGGCCCGGCGCTGGCGCCCAAGCTCTGCTATGACTCGGGCGGCCAGGGGAGCGTGCGAACAGGCCTGATGGCGCAGTGGATAACGTCGTGGACTCCGCAGCGCTCGTGGGAGACACATGCGGGTTCGAATCCCCTCCGCTTCCCACTCGTTTTTCTTTTCTTCACTGATGGAGACAGAGCGTCCATGAATCTGTTCAGACGGGCACGACCAGGTAGGCGCAGCATGGCTCGGGAGTCAGAAACTGTGGCAACGCGTTGAGTGAGGAAAGGGGGGAGGGAAAGGGCAGACGGTCATCTGTCAACGCTGTGGGTCCCTGCCTTTCGTTTTCTTTAAAAAAAATACATTTAACGTTAATTTTAAAGTTAAAACGTTAACAACAGTTTGAAGTTACGCAGTTTACCATTAAAAGAACACGCTATATTGTGCTATTTTGCAATAACGTTAATGCTCATAACTTCAAATGGGCGGTAAGATATTTAACGTTAAATCGGTTACCCACCTATATAACGTTATTGGCCCAAACTCCAACCAATTAAATCGCCCTTTTTCGTGAAAATATTTACCGCACCCATATTTGAAAATTCAGCCGCTGATGGATACTGTAACCCTAACGCATTTAGTGCTATTATGAGTTATGACACCCTGAAATTCTCCGTCAAAACCCGGCAAAACCCATTTTTTTTTCGACTATAAAACCCGGCTACAATCATTGCCTTCGGTTCTTACGTCGTCTCTTGGTTTACAGAAACCCTGGTTTGCAGCTCTCACTGTATTGTAGCCGGGTTCTACCAATGACGGGCCACGCCTTGTGGGTGGTTCTTCTATAACACTATGGAACCGACCGAAATTCGTCAATGAAACCCGCTAACAAATAATTTATTGAGTGCAGTAGTATATAGGCTCTCGAAAAGAACCCAGGTTTAAGGAAAGTGAGCAATTTCAGCCGGGTTTTGTCCGTATAAAATGAGAGTGCGTTCATAGCGTAAGGAGTTCACGGCGAAACCCATTTTTTTCGCCTATAAAACCTTGCTACAATTATTGTCTAAGATTCTTAGGTCGTCTCTTGGTTTTAAAAAAAACCCTGGCTGGCAACTCTTACTGCATTGTAGCCGGGGTTTGGCGGAGAAAATGTTAGTGCGTGCATAGCGTGAGCAGTTCACGGCGAAACAAATTTTTTCGCCTGTAAAACCCGGCTACAAATAGTGCTTTCGATTTATACGTCGGCTGCGGCTTCAAAGGGCCCCTGGTCTTCTCATATTTTTGATTTTTAGCCGGGTTTTCATAATGTATAGCTTGAAAACCTCGTCTTTCATGATGTGCTATTTCAAATTGGCTTGGTTTTCGCGCGTAGTATGAGAAATCGCGGGTGACCCAACGTGTTCTGCTATGGGCGACTAACCTTACTCATTTACGAATCCACTCGTATCCCCGTGTGGCAACTTAATCAGCGGGCCTCCAGGTGAAAATAGCTCCTTGTTCTGCATTATTTTTAATATTTTTCTACGCACGCGTATTATGAATTGCTCCCTGGCTTTCTGGGGCCAGTGAGAAATACGTTGCCGGTGGCTGATGCCGCCATATTTGGGTATGTGTGAGTAGTGCTGCCCTCCTAGAGGGCAGCACCTCTCCACAACCTCGAGCGTTGAGTAGCGCCCCAGGGGTGGGTCAAAACTTAATTCACTGATAGTACCTCGCATGACTTCTATCGGAATTTTTTGGAGTTTTCTAAGAAGCAAAAAAAAAAAAAAAACCTGTTTGGCGCCAAAGGGGGCAGAGGTCAGGGACTCCATATTTTACGCTTCCCTCCCTCCGCCCCCTGCATTGGCAAAGGATTGACGAAACACAGTTTCACCAGATTCTTAAATTTTGCACTTCGTGCATTCGCCTTGTTAGACGTGGAGTCCCACAACAGATTCTGAAATTTTGCACTTCGTACATTCGCCTTGTAAGACGTGGAGTCCAATTGTCACATTACTCGCGAAAACGCGTGTGCGTGTCTCTCAGTGCTCTCACTGCCTCCCGTACAAAAAGGGAAAGATCCGAATTTTGTCCGATCGTCGGCTTGTCCGAAAGCTTCCGGCGAGCAGCCCGAAGTCGTCCCCGGACTAGTCGATACATCATCCGAAAACGACGAAAATAAGAACGATTTCGGGCGGTCCGAAGGGAGCAAATCGGGCAGGGCTCGGACTCGGGCTGTCCGGATTCAGTCCGCCAGCCATGTCTCTGACGCCGAAAAAATTTCCGCGGCAGGATCCGAACCACAACCAGCCCCTTCCCTGTCCGACGCTTTTGCCCACTGCGCCAACGGAACAGTTGGGAAGCAGTGGCTCACCGCGTTGCTACTTGTCTCAAGCCTCCTCGCAGTCAGGCCCAGTCTTTGCTCCACAGGAATCGAACTAATGGTCGCACGGCGACGCGGTTTTCAGCTATGACCTACATCCTGCGTACCGGTTCTCATATCAGACTGATTATTATTTCGATGGAGCTGTCGCCAAAGAACGTTCGCTTGTGCCAATCCTGCTCTCACTACAAGACAAATACGTCATTTCACTATATTTAAACCAAGACCAAAGAAAATTACTATGCGTCGAAACTTGTATGTCAAAGCCCGCCGCCGGTTAACAAAAGAGTACTCTTAATATCTCGCGAACTAATGTGTTGAGCAAACACACTCGGGATTGTGTTCGCAACACTACTTTTGGTAACGTAGTATGGACATGTTGAGTTACCTACCGTGATGTTATTAGCGAGACCAAACTTGTCGAAATTTTTCTAAGTCCTTACTTAGGGGCCAAAAAGCAGCATCTAGCCCGCTTCGGACTTTCCTCGGAGTACGCGCCGTGAGCCGTGGACTAGATTTGGACTAGCCCGGTGCCCTTGGCGGACAGCCTCGGACAGCCCGATGAGCTGTCTCGGAGCCGTCTCGGATAGTCCGTCGGCTTCAGGAAAGAATCGGACAACCCGCATCGGATTCGGATTAAATCTGGAACTGTCCTAGGCTCAGATCGGGCAGTCCTCGGTGTGATTTGGGCAGTCCAGAGGCTTTTGGCAAGTTTTGGAACTGTCCTAGGCTGATTTCGGATGAAATCTGTTTTGTACGGGTGGCCAGGACTGAGACGTGGAGTCCAAATGGCGAATTACTCGCGAGAACGCGACAGAACGTATTGTTGGCCGCTACCTGTGGCTCGACCCAACACGGTAATACTCGACACCTACGGTCTATAAAAGGTCTAACAACCCGTTTAAAAGCGATTCGTTCCAAAACTAGACCGAAACGAGCCGAAATGCGCCCGACTGGTGCCGGACTGTTCCAATCTAGGTCCGTTGGCCGCGCGGACCGTTCCGAGAGCAGCCCGCTGCCGCACAAGAACAGCCCGAAAGGAGTCCGGACACTACTCGGGCGCTCCGATGTTAGTCCGGCATCTGCCGGACACCCCGAGACGAGTCCGATTATTCTCGGACAACCCGAAATCCATACCCCCATTAAAACGCCTCAATCGGGCAGCCCGCCAATATTCCGTCTGCGCCAATTGAAGTAAGAGAGTTAAGGAAAGGGTTAGGGCAGAAAAAGAATTGCACTAACAAGTCATTTCCTTTCTAAAAGAGTCAGTCTCTTGCTCTGCCCATGTCTCTTCGCCCCCAAACGGAGGCCTGCTCTCCGTGCGATGTGATTTGAAATTTGAGAGTTTTGGCGCGCGATCGCTGCGCTATCTACCTGTCATCGGCTTCACTACGTCGGCAGCCAAGCCGAGCCGAGCCGGCAGCAGAGCGCCATCTGCTGTAACGGCATGGCTGTGTGATTAGGATTTCGACTATTATTATGTATCCTTCAAGAAGTCCTTGCTAGCGGTGACAGCAGGAGCATGTGGAGCATGTGAGTATCTGTCTCTTTAGTGGCCTTCAATCTAGCCATTGAAGTTTTCGTAATTTGCCATTTGATCTGTTCTTCTTGTTTGCAGGTGTCATGTTCTCGGTGCGCTTTAATTTTTGAAAGAACTGTATATGCTCAACCACTGCCTAAGAGAAAAAGGGCACTAAATAAGCTGTGCAGAGGAGGGAAGGATTCGTTAAGGTTTCACCGAACAACACGGAGAACCTGAAGTGGACTTGAGCTGTCATCTGTGTCTCGTACCGTTAGGTTAGTAGGGTACTCTGTTTGAAGTATAATAAACCATTAAGTCCCTTGTATTGAATAAGTTCAACCGCACAGCTGTGAGAAATACCGAATTCGAAACGTCAGGATTGATACTTTATGAGGTTAACATGCTGTGTAGTGCGAGAGTGATATTCCTTATTCCGTTTCCAATCTGATGAATTATTAACAATTGTCGACAGGCACTAAAAATTTTGCTTGAATATCATTTCAATTCTTTCACATCAAAATGTTAAGTCTTATCCTGCTGTGCTAGACACAATCCTTTACTAATAACACCTGTTACATATTGGTGTCATCAATTGCATTTGTTTTTATAGTTTCTTTCTTTTTGTTTTAGTTTCAAGCTGCTGTGACTTTGGAATCTCATATTCAATGGAAGGCAGAGTTTCACAATCCATTAGCCTGCACTTGGTGTAAGTTGGTCTTGGTTCTCATTAAGGCCATCCCTTACGCATTTTCACTGCGAGCTAGAAACTTCAAAATCGGCATACGCATAGATTCAGTGATACACAAGGGCCTTGTAAAACCCCATGCCGATTGTTCAATTTTGAACGGAGATACGAGCGTTCAAAGTGCCCAAATTGTCCAATTGGCGACAGAGATAGCGCTAAAAGTATGCGTTGCACGAGGACAACAAGCACGTCGTTGCGAAGAGCACACCTTCCTCTATTCCATATGATTCGTCATAAGTTTGAGATCCATCTACAAATGTTCAATTTGGGCGTTGTAGCGCATGCCGTTTTGTGAAACTTAAGAAGCGACCAAATCATTGACTTTCTGAAATAATCCGGGATTTTGACGAATCATATGGAATAGGTCACCATAAACCATGCACATTTGGTTCTACAACTTTTTCTGTACGACAAATAGTTTTGCCGCTATCTCTGTTTTAAGTTTGAGCTCTTTCCGACACGTTTCGTCTCTTTCGAATTTGCCGGGCTCGAAACTGCTGTCTGCTCGGTGGCGCTGGTGGAGCCTGGAGGAACTACGTGGAAGGCAGAGGAAGGTTGGGGGCATGCCGACCGAGTAAACAAAAGCCCACACAGACAAAGAAGGCAATATAATGTGCCGCCCCGCCGGACCCCGCCGGCCGGCCCGGTCCCCGCAGACCTGGAGCGCTTCGGTCCCTGGCCGTGCCATCCTCATGCTCCTGAGGCCCGGCTGAGACCGTCTCCAGGACTGCTGCGGCCGTGCAACGGCCGTTCCAGTTGGGCTAGAATCGTCATTCAAAATTCGAATCCGCGTAAAACTGGCGCGATAATGCGCGTGGCGTTGTGCGTTCGGTCTCCAGAAATCAATTTAAAAAGTTACTATTTTGGGACCATGCCTGAGGAAAGAGTACCGTTACGGTCGCGGCTCCCGCCTCCCCTCCCCCACTCTCTGGGCAGGGGTGGAGGCCGCCGCTTCGCCGGCGTCCGACCATCCTCCGGCTGCCTGTGCCCGGCCGTCCGCCTGTGACGCTGCACCGAGGCATGGCCCGGGCCGGAGGAGACGCAAAGCCAGGGAGGGAAGCCCAGACGAAAACTTTGGGAGCTCAGAATCCAAAATCTGGTTCCGGTCGCGATCGTCAAATTCTCATGTGGACCACTTTTCAGTTATATTCATTGTGGCGCCGAATAGAGCAGCCCTACTAATAACTGTCATGTCAGTAAGTCTGCGGGTCCCAAAATTACCAGCATGCAAAATGCCACTGCAGAGCTCTGCCGCTGCGCCTGGCGACGCTCCGCCGCTGCCTGCCGCCCCCACCCCCGGTCAATGAGTCCAAAACCTTCGACGTACAACCAAATTCTAATGCCACGCCGACAAAATGTAATTTCCGAACGGGTAGAGCTACAAACTTCTGCAAACAACCGATTTATTTGTCAAAACGTGCCCGAAAAGTTGAGATGATCATTGAACACTTTTGAACGCGAAAAAAAAAGTTCAAAAATAGACTAGCATACTGTCACTGCGAGAACAATACCGTGCCGAATGTACCCGGAATCCCCGGAGGAGGGCAAAGGGAAGGAGGGGGCCTCGCCGTGTTGACACAGCTTTCAATAGGGACCCGCATAATTACTTTACGACTCACACCCGGGGAGGAAGGTTGCGGGGGCGGTCACTGCCCTGCAGCTGCACGGAACTAGGTGCAGCATCTGACACGGAATGTTGACGCAGATACGTGGTTTTGTAACCAAAATTCTCGTCGACAGTGGCGCGATCCTACGGAAAGTGGCTGAACAAAAACTGTCAGGGGGTATCCCCAAAGCTACTTTTGTAGATACACTTTATAAGTGACTCTAGCCGTGCTCGGAGTCGGGACCGTGAGGAATGGCCTTAAAGAAACTAAGCTTACCGTATTTTATTCTTGCTGAACTTCTTATGTTTTCGATGTCAATATCCTTTTGCATGTTTCAATATCTTTTTAAAACACCTTTCTGTATTCTTGCCAGTTCAAACAACCATTTGTTGTTTTTTCTTCCTTTTTTTCTCGAATCACAGAACTGCACTTAACATTCTGATAATTCTGATAATGTTTGATCTGTGGTGTTTTGCAGGGGCCATTGTTAAAATCAAAGGAATTTTCTCAGAAGTTATCTGCTTTTTCTTTTACTGGGCCTTAATGTTAGTTTCCAGCCAGCTTTCAAGAAGATCTTTCTTGCGAAGTTCTAATGTAAAATATTTGCAAGTTCAATCAAATGAAATACCATTTTTATTATTGTTGTTTTACAGTTTCAGATTGTCAGTGGAGAGGCTGAGTAATCATCCATGCCAGTGGTGGTGCGGAGTCTTCAAGGAGCAAAAGTAAAGAATAGCAATGGGGACAAGCATTGTCACACGTAGCGAGATAGGCTGTCAGCTTAAAAGTGTCTCTACTTTATGTCTGAATTGATACATTTATGTTAAAATATTAACTTTAAGATATTTGTGTTTGCAATACAATGTAATATGCATTTTTGTGTGTTGTGGTTTTTTTGTTTACATCTCTGACAAAATGTTTTTCCACTGGAGAGGTGCAATGCTACTTTTGTAGGACTTAAGAAAAATAACAAATTCCTCAGTAGTCTGATTTCATTTTTGTTCTGTTAATGGTTTGTGCAGTGACCCTAGTGTGTATGCAATAAATATTACTAACATAACATACAAATACAGATGTCGTTACTTAAGATGTTGCATCTATTTATATGTTACTCCTTATCATTTATCATCAATTCACATGTTTATGGTTATGAAATTGGATCATTTCTTCAATTTTCTACAGTTTAGACATGTCAGCTATGGGACTGGGGATTGAGGTTTAAACACTTGGGCCTGAAAAAAAATTTTCACTATCATGTGGTTTGTGCGCTCTGTCACTGAGAGTGCTGAGTTGTTAGGAAAAGCACAAAATAATTACAACGTAGAAGTTGGTGACTTTTCGGCGAGAGGAGAGGGGGGGGGGGGTACAAGTTACCTCCTTGGAGCGCCGTCGCCCCGTCCCTTTCAGCGTTACCGGAAAACTTTTCGGACGAAAAGTGTTCGTTTACAACAGTACTAAACGCTGAACTGGTCACCGAGTTCCGGGTTCAACTCCCACTGGGATCATTTTAAGATATCGGCCTGGAACCGCTTTCACTCAGACGGAGGACAACTCCGGAATTCCAAAACCATGTCCATCAGAAAAATCGGCTCAGAATTGGCTGAGTTTACAGCGAGGTAAAAGTAATCCCCTTGCTCAGGCAATCCCGCCATTCACCAATCGCGCTTCCATAATCGGTCATTTCTCAATCACCAGGCCATGAGCGTGTCTGAAATTCGGCGTGAGGTCTACTTTTACCTCCATCGTGCGTTGACTAGAAGCTGAAATCGATCCGTTCAACCGTTCGTCAGTAATCAGAAAACCGTAAGTTCCGACTTTCACGGTTCAGCTCGTGGAAGGATCCCCGACCTGGTACCCCAAGGTACCCAAGGTACCCCGACCTGAACAGCGGAATCACGTCACTTCTTTCGAAGCCGTTTTCACAGTCTAGGAGTGTCTAGGACTGATGAACCTGCTTAGCAGTGAAGCCTTGTACTCTGGTCGTGGTACCCATATCAACGTTTTTTGTGCAACAACTGTAAAATGTCTCTAGAACGGAAAAATAGCAAATTATGTCGTCTGCAGAGGAAGCTGCCTTCCCGCCCTTTTTGCCGCCTGTGATTGGTCTGACGCAGAGGTGGGGGCGAGCAGCGAACGTCTTTTGTCATATGTGGTTTGAAAAACTTCATTTTCGATTTATTCACTTGTAAGATGAAATGTTCCTCACAGCCTCAACCAGAGGGGGCAATTGTTAACAGGACAGCATCCTGCTGAAGATAAAATCAGAGGAGAGGCTCAAGCTAGAGAAGTGGGTCAATCTTTCGGAAAAATGCATCAAATTTTTGACATTATTTGTACTGACTGAGGTCTGCAATCAGGTGTACTTTTTATTTCAATTTTAACACAATTAGTCTGCTTCAGTGAGATTGTCAATCATAATGATTTGTCCTGTTTGTTTTTTGCTTAACACTTTCCTTGGTAAACGACTCTGATTTTTTGTGGCTTTGTCAGGACCTGCCGCATACTAAAAGTCTTCAGACACCGGTGTTTGATGGTGTTGTTGAGCTTGTTGTCAAGAGACCTTCGTAATATCGAGGAAGACTAGAAGAAAAATATTTAAGGACGTGAATTGCAACTCCTATCGCTTTTCATCAGTCTGTATGCGAGGAACCTTTTTTTTTTCCATTTGCAGATAATAGACAAAACAAGGGGGAAGATGGACAATGTCATCAAGGGTTTGTTCCAATTAAGAAATTCAGAAACTCAGTTTTTTATTTATTGGCTTATTTTACACAACATACACTCACTAAGCTACTCCACTTCCAAATTGTTTATGGGGAGAGCCATGTATTCATTTCCATCCACAGACATGAAAAGGTACACCGACTTGATGGACTCAACAGGGAAAGCATGAATTGTATTTGTGGCTACAACTTTGTTTAAGTAGGGATAAAACACCTGCAAGCCAGCATCATGGACGTCCCAGGGAATCCTTTCATATAACATGGCAGTACAAAAAAAAAACTCTATGACAATTTTCACAGTTATTGGGGCAGTTGACATCACATGAGGACCACTTGACAAAACTTTTAATTTTGCAAAGATACTTAACAGTATCATGTACAATTTCCACATAGCAGGAAAGTTTTTTTTTACTTCTGGCATATGACTCTGAGGTGAAAATAGTCCCCTTTCTTTTAAGCCTATAAAAGTATTTGCACATGCCACCAACCAAATTGAAACTATCTCTGAGCAACCCTGTAATTAATTCTGGGACAGGAAAACACTTCACCATTTTCCCTACCACATCAGTCAGGTGATCAATGTTTTCACATATTTTTACTTGAGTTGTCCCCCTCTTCTTGAATTTTAAACAAAGATCTTTGGCAGCCCCATCCGGCATGGTACTTATCATCACAGTCAAGTTCATGAAAACAGAGCTGGAAGAACAAATTTGAAGGGCAACATAACGGCTACCATGGACAAGTCGTGCCAGCTCACCATTTAGACTCTCATAGAAAAAACATGAATACACCCAAGAAGGACCTAAATTTTTAACCACCAGATCCAAATGGAGGAGCTGGTGAAAAGTAAGGGATATGTAGCGCAAACCATACAATTCCTGAAACTTTTCAACATATGAATGCAAAAGATCATCAGCAGCGTCTATTTCTTCAATTGAGATGCTCTCCTGACACAATACAGCTATTGCCATGACGAGTTTGCAATGATGTAACCAATATGGCTGCGGTAAAATTCCATTTAGCACAGGCAATAAATAGAAGAAAAAGAAAATTTTCCAATCCGAGGCTTTCATTTGAGCAAATTTTTTTATACAAACTACGTGGTAGCCTTTGGAAGGAAAGTGGCGGTTTGATACTCTTGAGTCGCTCATCAACAACTTGAACAAAATCAGATATGGAGAATGGAGAACCAGCATGCTCTGTATGAAACCATAGACCAGCTACAGTTTTCATTACACCCAAAAATGCCCCATGCATTATATCAATGGCCATGCAGGAAACTAAATTAGGAAGCATGATAGACAATAATGTTGGGCCTTTCACTCCATACACACTCGAGTCTGGGTCGTTCAGCCTGGCTTCGCAAGCAAGTCGTCCATACTCAACCATTTCAGCATTATCTCTAAGTTGGTAGTTTCTGTTGTATGGAAATACTTGCACAGTGCTATTTCCTAGATCATAGCGTCCTCCTTTCTCCATACAATTAAAACAAGAGTAAGCTCCATTAAATTGCCTTAGGCGCATAAAAGTAGATTTAGCTGGCATGTCGGCAACAACACCTAACAATTTAAATTTAACCAAAACATTTTCACCACAAGGCAATGTTACATTGGCTCCATCATTTTCCAAAACTGATAGTGTATTATGCAGTGGTCCCAGGAGTGAATTGGGATTTGGTTTGGTCTTACCAAACCAAATCCCTGCCAACACTGTGTTTTCCTTTTGTGCTCTTAGTTTGTACTTAAGTTCATTGATGGTCAAATATACAGGCCATATGGAGAAAGTAGAACTTTTGAACAAAGAAATGCCATCAAAGTACATGAAAAAGCTAAAATTATTGCGATTGGCTAGAAAACCATTATCTACACTCTGCTGATAGATACTACCATCATATATGTCTTCAATATTGTTGACATTTTTTTCTCTCACGGTTAAATCTAAACATAAGAGATTGAAAGAACCCTGGTCTTTTGAACATACACTGCAGCTGAGCCAATATAGGAAACTCAATAAAATATACAACATCATTGTGGCCCTGACAAGTATCACACACTGAAAGCTTACTCTCCAAAGCAATTTCACACACTGAACAGTAAAAATGGCAAATGATTAAATCTCTCCCAAACATCTCAAAGTGTTTCTTAAACATATACAGGGTTTTGACGCACCTGTTGTTTGGGGCACAGTGAATTTCAATTAAAGAAAGAAGATCACTTAAACACAGACCTGTTAGTCTGTGACTCAAAATAAAAGTTAGAACTAATAATAAACTTTCCCCGACTGTAACTCGAGCACCATCATATAATGGATGATTATTCAGATCTTCATTTTCTTCATCCTCTTCACTTGAAAAATCTCTTTCAGAATCACTCCCAGGGTCTGCTCCCTCTGAATCTGATGCTTCCGAGTCATTGGATGATACACTGGGTGGAGGTGATGTTTGAGGAGAATCAATATGATTGAAGGCGACAGGTTGATACGCATCTTGAGGTTCTATAAATAAGATAAACATTTCTCAAACAAAAGATAAAGAGAAAAATATCACCGACAAGTAAGAAAATCATCTACTAACCATGAAGTAGGTTGTTGTCGGCAAGATTCTCACCTAAATTATGAGGCTCGACATTTCCCTGCTCTTCATCTCCACACACTGGAAAGATAACACAGACACGATGCTGAGTTATAAAATACAAAATAGCTTTCGTAGAGCAAATCATTTTAAAGACGATTAAAGTAACGAGTTTTGTTAAAACTATGTTCAAAATAAATGACTGATCCGAAGTGATCAAACTTACCATTGTTTTCTTCAATGGCTGATCCATCATTTGAATCTGTGCGTATGCTGGATTGGTTCGATGTTTCAGACAGATTTTCCTCGTCGCTGCTGGAATCATCACCAACTCTCACGTTCTTCACACCAACAAGACCTGGCGAAATGAATTGATCCCAGTGACAAAGGCAAGAAATTCAAGAAAAATATGTTTCCATAATAAAGTTTGCGAAGTTGCAAGTTTTGCACTGCTGCACCAAAATCAAAACAGTCTACAGTAGCTCATACTAACGGTCTTCAGAACCACCAGACTCGCACTTCGAGAGATCAGAATTTTCTTCTTCAGAAAAGTTTCGGTCTCTTCTGCTTCTGCGGTACCACCGCCGCTTACGGCTTCCACCTGGTGCTCCACCTTCATCCATGGTATGCTCAGGACAGATTGGCTGAGTGCCCCTTTGAATTAAATTCACACAATACTCATGGAGACCATTCAATTGTCATCTTCTTTTGACTGCACCTTCTGCTGCTTCTGCTCACTGCGGCCCATGTATCCACTCTCACAACTGATGTCGACCGTTAGTCAGAATCAATTGATTTGAAAGTAGCAATATTTTGCCATTTCACTTTAAAAATTTTATGTAGTTTTTGGGCTTGGTTTAAATACAGGGTGTATATTCACACTTTGTCAATAATTTGGGGGTAGGTAGGGCATCCCTAGGGGATCATTTTTCACCAATGAACTAGTGGGCGCAAACGTCTAGGTACGGAGGTAATTGATTTTTTGTAATTGGCTTCCGCGCCTGCGAGTTCGGCAGCCCCGTACGCGTGGGCACGTCCGTGCAGTGGGCTGCCTACCTCACCGGCGCGGTTGGCGCCGGAGCGCGCCGCACGCTCAGCAGACGACACCGTGCTGTCCGCTTGCGCTGCCTTCGCTGATAGCAGACGACACCCCCGCTCCCTTGCTACGGTGACAGCTGGGCGGCACTTGCCGGCGTCGGTCATCGACACTAATCAAAACACTTCGCAAGAGACAGCATGGAACCATGGACTGGTTTACAAATGAGGAACTGGCAGACATGCACCTCGCGTACGGTGCTGCGGGCGGCAGCAACACCAGGGCCCTCCGGTTGTACGCACAGAAGCATCCGGGAAGGGCGCAACCGGATCGCCGTTTCTTCGGAAAAATTCACAGCAACCTGCGGGAGTCAGGGAACTTGCGCGTGAGTGTTGTTTCTTGTTGTTTTTGTTGTCGTTTTAGTTGTGGTTTTTGTTGTTGTTTTCGTTGTCGTTGTTCCGATCACTGCGCGCGCTACAGGGAGACGGTTTGTTGATCCCCCTCGTGCTCGCCCTGTCCGTGACAACGTCGAGCTGCAGGTTCTTGCCCAGGTCGACGACAACCCGCACACCAGCACGCGGAAGATCGCGGCAAACGTCGGCTGTTCCCATGGGACTGTAATGCATGTGCTCAATGAGCAGCTCCTCCACCCCTTCAAGTTGGTCCAGGTGCAGGACCCTGGTCCAGACGATTTTCCCCTCCGCCTGCAGTACTGCCAGTGGATGCGGGATAGGGTCGGTGAAGTTCCTCGCTTCCTAGGTCTCGTCGCGAGCACCGACGAGAAGGGCTTCAGCAGGGAGGGGACCTTCAACGCCCACAACAACCACTACTGGGCCGAGGAAAACCCCCACGCCTTGCACACCCGTGGCTACCAGCGAAAGTTCCGGGTCAACGTGTGCGAGGGCATTGTAGGCAACCACCTCCTGGGTCCCGTCATCCTTCCAGGCAACTTGAACGGGCCCATGTACCTGGAGTTCCTGCAAACGACCTTGGAAGACATGCTGGAGGAGGTCCTGCCACTTGACCTCTGGAGGGACATGTGGTTCCAGCAGGACGGCTGCCCTGCTCATTGGGCCCTCGCCGTACGGGCGTATCTGGACGCCAGATTTCCAGGTGTTGTCAGACGGCTGACAACAACCCGTATTTAGTTTAAAAGATTTCGCCCCTAATTGTGAGCTGCGCGGCGCGCGGAAAGGTGTGTGCGAAAGGAAAGGGAAGGTTCAGAGCAGCGCGGCGCTCTCCAGCGCTGTCCGTGCGGCCGGCGGCGGGCCGGCCGAGCCGAAGGGCCGAGCGCGGCCGAGGGAGATTCGGAGGGCTTCGGGTCCGCCCGGGTCCGGCGCGGAGACAGCGCAGGCAAGGCAGTCCGAAGTTGGGAGTAGAGTAAGAAGGTGTGTAGCGGTAGCGGTAAGGAGTGGAAGATGTAAGTGTAACGGCGGCGCTGCCGGCCTAGGACTAGGGACGGTAGTTGCTGCCTGCGTATCTTTGCAATATAATGATTAACTAAGTAATCCCCCCGTGTTGTCCTTTGACATTGCCCCAAGAACGAGACCTAGTGAAAGCGATTAGAATCTCACCGTCCGCGTGACAAACACACACTTAAAGTAGTCGTAGCTGGTACGAGAGGGACGCGCAGCGAGCGGGCCCCCGTGCTCAAGATTATGCCAAGAGCTAGCCGAGCAGGCCGCTCGCCCACCACCCCTTTTCTGTACCACTACATTTGGCGCCCAACGTTAAAGATCCATGATTAGTAGCTTTAGTACTTATGTATTTAGAATATTGTGTGTTGTGTTTGCATTGCTCAACGTGGCGGTGCAGTTTTGAAGTGCAAGTGTTTTGAATTTTTTCAGTACCATTTCTCTTTGAACCATTTGTTCCTTTTTGTGATTCTGTGGGAATTTCTGCAGGCTATTTAAATACTTAGAGGTCTTGTTTTTGCGGTAATGTCGAGCACGTTTTTCAGCTTTGACTTTTGTTCTGATAATCAATTATTTTCCGGGTAATTTTTAGGTCATTTATGTTTTTCATCATTTATTCAGTGACTTTAGTAAGTTTGCAGGAAGTGCAATTTTTCAAGTCTTTTCAGTGATTCTGTCGTGATGCATTTTGTTTGTAAAATCATGTGCTGACCGTAAATTCAGTGTGGCGGGAGGGCCTTGTCCAGTGTTGTGCGACCGTAGTTTTCTTGTTTTCTGTTTTGTCGTTTTCCAAAATTTTTTTGATTTTTCGTAGTCACACATTTTGTCGTGCTTTTTGTTCCCTTGCCCTGTGCATTGGTATGCAGGGAATTTTGGAAGGGGGGAGATTTGCAGGCCAGCATCGCCTTGGCCGGCACGGCGCGGCGGCGATGGCACGGCGCGGTGGGGATGGCCCGCCGCCCGGACTGGCGCCGGCAGGGAGCTGTTAATCATAGGATTAGGGTCGGCGCGAGGGTCAGCGCACGCTGCGACAACGGTGACTCCCCCACAGCGCAAGTAAAGCAGAGTAACGGTACCGTGCAAAATGGATACGCAGATAGCGAACGCTATAGAGGCGAGGGTTAAAGATGTGATGCGGATTATTATTGAGTTGGAAAAGTATCACGACATGATTTGGTACTACCGGTTTACTTTTCGATCAGAAGTAATTCAACTGGAGTGGATTATAAATGTTCGCGATTCGCTTTTTGGAAATTTGTTGGACCTCGAGGAATTTAAAAATGAATGTCTTAAACTGCGCCAAACTTTAAGATTTGGGAACGATCAGGAGCACGACAGTAGACTTACTGCAGTTTGCACTTTGTTTATAAAGTCTTATTTAATACCTAGTATCAATGAGATCTGGCGTGAAGTAGAAGATAAATTTTCGGGCTTCAAAGACAGAGTAAATAGAGATCCAGTTTACAGAATTCAACCGGATGGTCGGCAGCCAAGACGGTGGCCGCCTCCTTGGAGGAGTCAGGCAGCCGAGGACGAGGAGGAGCCGTGGCGGCGGCCGCCGCCGTGGATGTCGCCCCGTGAGTGGGAGCCCTGGCTGAGGACGCGGGCCCCGGGGAGCGGGGGGTCAGTGGATGCACCCCCGGCCGCGGGGCCGCGGCGGGAAGAGAGCCCGGGGAGGCGGAGACGCGTACCCCTTTCCGGGCGGGTGAGTGAGAGGGAGAGTGTGGCGCAAGGGGGAGGCGGCGTCCAGCATGGCGTGGCGCCTCGCGGCTCGAGCGCGAGCGGTGGGTTGCCTACCCAGCAGGCGGTCGGACGGACTGAAGTCCCTCCGCCGGGCTGGAGGCGGACACTTGGGAGTGTGTGTGAGAGTGGCGGGACAGCCCGAGCGCAGGCCGGATGTTCCGGCGCGGCTCCGGAGCCCGCGGTTAGTGTTCAAGGTAGTTTGAGAAAAGGGGGAGGTTGCACCGTTGGAGGCGGCAGTGCAGTAAGCACGGAGGGCGGAGGGACGCGTGGAGCGTCGCCTGCCGTGCCCGAGCCCCACAGCGAGGCACTCTTGCGTGTGCGGTACGGACGAGGGGCTGCTCTCAGGGCCCCATCCGACCGACACGATTTGGTGGGTTTTGAGGAAAGCAAACGCTTGTCCAGTTTTGAGGTTAGAAGTCTTGCCGATGGACGCGGCGACGCAGCGGGGACGCCCGCGCTGCGTCAGCCGGCCGGCGAAGAAGTTGTTGCGTTCGGTGTCCCTGTGCCGCGGTCCATGTGTGATACGCGGGCGTTGGGAACCGAACTGGCGCCGAATGCCAGTGTTATGTGTTTTAACGCCAGGGGTCGCGAGGACGCCGCGGGAACCGCCGCGAGCAGTCAGACGACCGGCGGAGAGTCGGCCTACGGGTCCGACAGTGTACTGGGGGGAAGTGGTGCACCTAGCGACCCCCCAGGGAATGGCCCTTGTTTTAGAGCCCCAGAGCATTCGTGCCGAGGGACCCAGGGCGGGTTCGCACAAGCAGTGAGTAAGCGCCGGGCAGGGAAACAAGCTCACCTCACCGGCCATCACGCTGTGCCATTTTGTAGTTTTTGGTCTAGCTCGCTACCGTGTGAAGTCGGCGCCGATGGCCACACGGGGAGCGCTAGCGTATATTGGAGTGACGCCGACTCCGAGTGTTCGGACGGCGATGTTAGTGTTTGTGGTCACAGAAGTAGTTCTGTAGGTAGTGAGTTCGATTGTGTTCTGAAGTTGAACAGGACAGCTGAGAGTGCAGGGGCAACGAGTGTGTGCGGCCGGTCGCGGGGGCTTGTGAGTCCTGGCTGGGGCGGGCGCGCGCGCACGGCGTCAGCGTGTGTGAGTGACGCCGAGAGTCCGTTGGCGGCAGACGAGGCTGAGGCCCGTGGCCGCGGCGGGGACTCGACAGCGTGGCGGGGGGCGCCGGAGTGGGAGGCTCCGCGCCGCCCGCGGCCTGTGTGCGCGGAGCTGGGAGGTGGGGGCGCTGAGGAGGCAGCGCCGCCGCGCTCAGCCGCCGCGGGTGTGGCGCGGCCCGAGGAGGGGGGCCGCGAGAGGAGCTGGACGACGGGAGTCATCGCCGTCGCCAGCGTGGAGGCTCGGGGAGCCGGAGGGCCCGTGATGGGTCCGGGCGGGGAGGACGTCCGCGGCGCAGGAGAGGCAGCGCCGCGGCCGCCGTCCGCCGCCGAAGGGGTTGGGATCGTGCTGGCCGACGGCTCGCGGCCTCCGTGGGATCCCGGGGGACCCGGACGGAGCCAAGCGGGGGCGAGGCAGCCGGCCGCTGAGCCGGAGGGGCTGCCTACCCTTGAGGGCGATGTCGCCGAGTCGGGAGGGTTGCCTACCCTCCCGGCGGCAGTGACGGGAGAGATGGCGACGGGAGTGGAAGACGCGGGCCCGGAATGGCGGCCCGGGTCCTCGGCTCCTGTGAAGTTGACGGCGTTGGCAGGCCCGACAGGCCAGGGGCTGCCGGCGCCGCGCGGGGGGAAGGTAGCGGAGCTGCAGCCCCCCCGGGGAAGTGATTGCAGCGGGGGTGGGTGGCTGAGCGCCCTCAGCCCGCGCTGGGCGGCAGAGGCCTGGCGGCCTCGGGTCCGGAAGCCTCCGGACAAGGCTGCGGCAGCAGGCGGTGGGCAGCGGGACGCTGTCCGCGGGTGGGAGAGGCAGGACCCCGTCCTGTCGGCCCCGCGGTAGCCACCGGATAAGTCCACTACAGCGAAGTGGCGAGTAGCTATAAGTGATAGACTTAAAAGAATGACAGGAGTGTAGAACCCGTTGGCTTGAGATAAATTGAAAATGTATGATGGTAATTTGAATTTGAAGTGTGAAAACTTATTGCAATTGAGTATTCCTTATAGAACTCTGTTGTTTGAGTTTTAATTTTGATCAATCTTAATTTGCAGTAAACCGAGTATTTTATTTTAGAGTCTGAGATTTTAGTGTGAGAAGCACCCAGCTATTTTAAATAGATTTCAGTTACAGATGCGATAACCAAAATTTCATGTGATAAGGAGATTGGAGTACTCGAGTTTTGCTTTGGTGTGCAACGGTATGAAAATGGTATCCGGACTCAGCGTAAGATGACAAAAGTTAAGTGTTTTTATTTGATTTGTTGTTTGTGCTTTTTGATTTTGTTGCTCTGGTTTTTGTGCAAATGCTACACACTTGAACCCCGCTTGTTGACAGTACCACGACGCTGAGCCACGGCGCGCAAGAGATCGAGCGCGGCCCATCCGGTATGAGAAATCTAAACATTCAGCCCAGCGTGCACCAGCTATCCGTTCTGCAGCGAGGGAGGCTCGATGTCACCTACCCGAGCAGTGGCGCGGCACAAGAGCCACCGGAACACGAAGGATGTGCGGTCCCTCAGCTTACGGCGGAATCAGCCAAGTTCTGCGTATCACGTACGGCGAGGGGGTGTATGAGAAATCTGTGGGGAATGCCGGAGGGCCACAAGAGGCGTCGAGGCGCGGCTCAGTTGTCAGAAATGTCTGTTTTTCTTGTTTTAATTTTGTTCGTTCAAAAGATGTACGCATCGGTGTAACAACTTAGAGCATTAGAAAAAATTTTGGTATTCATGTAGTCACTTGTTTGGAATGTACTTGTGGAAATTACTTGATTTTAGAGTCGGAATTTAATTTTGAGTTTTGTTAATTTGGTCGAGTAACGCAGATTTAATTAATTAGTCCAGTCATCTTCGTACCATTGTCACAGTGTAGCAAAAGTACATTCATTATGTTTTTTGAAAAGGGTTTGATAAAATGAAATTTAACATTTGTTTCACAGTGAGAATTAATTTGAGATATACATGCTAAGCTAAAATCAGTTGTATTTAGTTTGTTAATTTTCGATAACAAGCGTTTAATTTTTGAGAATGTTAACGACTCTTTGTCGCAGAGTCATAACGAGAAATATTTGGAATTGTTTAATGTTTGTCGGTTCAGTGAGAAATAAAATTGTGTAACGATGTATTTTATATTATTAAGTTAGAAAGAATAGAATGGAAAGCAAATGCAAATTATGGAAACAAATTCCTTACGGCTTGTCATTGTATTGACCCATATATGTGTGATTTATGTTAATGTGATTCTTACAGTCTTTGGCTCATTTGTGAGTTGTCTGGTGGGTCCAATAAAATTTCATGACAAGATTTTCTCATCCAAGCAACATTTCATAAGATGTAATTGTTCAGTTAGTTTTAAGGAAATTGTGAATTTTGTATATTGACATGGTAGCAAGTACAGATCAGATTCTATCATTCAGCTTTATTTTGAATTATTTTGAAATGTTATGTTTTCAGAAATTGAGTTTTGACTTTGGTAATGTGTTTAGTTTTCTAAAATGCAACTGTGTCAGGGGGAGTGTCGTGATGTCTGAGCCTATCCTGATCTTCAACCGAATATTGAATTTAAAAAGGGGGTTTGGGTTTGAGCGGGGAGGAATGTTGTCAGACGGCTGACAACAACCCGTATTTAGTTTAAAAGATTTCGCCCCTAATTGTGAGCTGCGCGGCGCGCGGAAAGGTGTGTGCGAAAGGAAAGGGAAGGTTCAGAGCAGCGCGGCGCTCTCCAGCGCTGTCCGTGCGGCCGGCGGCGGGCCGGCCGAGCCGAAGGGCCGAGCGCGGCCGAGGGAGATTCGGAGGGCTTCGGGTCCGCCCGGGTCCGGCGCGGAGACAGCGCAGGCAAGGCAGTCCGAAGTTGGGAGTAGAGTAAGAAGGTGTGTAGCGGTAGCGGTAAGGAGTGGAAGATGTAAGTGTAACGGCGGCGCTGCCGGCCTAGGACTAGGGACGGTAGTTGCTGCCTGCGTATCTTTGCAATATAATGATTAACTAAGTAATCCCCCCGTGTTGTCCTTTGACATTGCCCCAAGAACGAGACCTAGTGAAAGCGATTAGAATCTCACCGTCCGCGTGACAAACACACACTTAAAGTAGTCGTAGCTGGTACGAGAGGGACGCGCAGCGAGCGGGCCCCCGTGCTCAAGATTATGCCAAGAGCTAGCCGAGCAGGCCGCTCGCCCACCACCCCTTTTCTGTACCACTACACAGGTCGGTGGATCGGACGAAGAGGTCCTGTGGCGTGGCCGCCGCGGTCGCCAGACCTCACTCCTCCGGACTTCTTCCTGTGGGGGGCCATGGAGGAGCTGGTGTACGCCAGCCCCGTAGAGAGTGAGGAGGACCCCATGGCCCGGATCATCCTAGCCGGCGAGGAGATCCGCCACAATCCTGGTGTGTTCGAACGCATCAGGGAGAACTGGCAGAAACGCATCGACAAGTGTTTCGAGCAGGCTGGTGGACATTTTGAGAACCTGTTGTAATTTTTTTTCAGTTGTTACAGTTTTTGTTTTGTTTATTCTTGCATCTCTTTTGTCAATTAGTTGACCGCGCCCTGTTTTTTTCGGTTTATTCATTAAATTTATTTTGTTGACTGTGGACCGCTGTTTTTTAACGGCTACGTTTTGTTTTTTAGTGCAGTTCCCCTGTGTATGGCAATTAAAGGTTATGAATGGCAGGCCGTGTTCGATTTCGAAACAACACCCAACACACGACGTTGGGCGAAGCCCTTCTGGACAACACGGTGTCGTCTGCTGAGCGTGCGGCGCGCTCCGGCGGCAACCGCGCCGGTGAGGTAGGCAGCCCACTGCACGGGTGCGCGTACTGGGTTGCCTAACTAGCAGGCGCGAAAGCCAATTACAAAATTCCAATTATCTCCGTACCTAGACGTTTGCGCCCACTAGTTCATTGGTGAAAAAAGATCCTCTAGGGATGCTTTACCTACCCCCAAATTATTGACGAAGTGTGAATATACACCCTGTACACCCTGTATAACAGATTCTTGTTGCAATTTCGTGAAGAGTGCAATAGGTAGTCAACGGTTAGCGTAGTCCTGGTGCCGAGCCGTGGCGTCAGTCGTGGCGTCCCCGTTGTCGGAGTACAGCGTGAGGCCGGTTCCGTCCGTGGCAGCCATCGAACGCTCGTGCAAGATGCCCCAGCCGATGAAGCGTGTCTTGGTCCACTGGACCAAAGACAATCAGGCGGGGGTTGAGCCCTTGAATCATGTTCCTCCGGGAAGCAGGTTTGAGGGGGCCGTCACCACTGTCCAGTTTAGCGGCGACCGAAAGTGGTATCCGGCTAAAATAATCTTAATTAGTGGTGAGTGGTGGTCCTTCCCTTCGAAATGAATTTCAGTTGATTGTCTTTGTGGAAATTGTTTCTGGCCCATCGATCGTGACTGTTCGCTATCATTTCGGTGGCGGGCTCTGGCGCCTTTCTTTAGTGTTTTCAATTTAAGTGCAACTCGGCTTACAGCTCAAAGTGTGTTGTGTTTGTGGGTTCCGCGGTGCAACCATTATCGTTTTAAGTCTGTTTTCTCTGCGAGGTTTGTTCGCTAATTTCCTTATCCTCTCGTAAGTTTTGGCCAGATTTATAACCTCAGTAAAGAATTAACCTCAATAAAGAATTAAATGACAAAGAAGAAGAGTTGGCGGCGGCTATTCTAAAGAAAGAAGAAGTGAAGTGCAAAAGCCGTAAAAGGTCCTCTGCCCTAAGGACTGCTGCTGCCACGGAGAGGGAGATTGCTCGTGCTCTTGGGACCAAAGCGCCAGTCCCCAAGAATTTGCAGCCGGAATTACATGCAAGTAAAAAAGCAATCAAGGATGCAAAGAGTTGTAAAGCCAAAGGCCAGAAAGCTTTAGACACAATTGTCATCAAGAAAGTATCAAGGAATTTGTTTGAAACGGGTAATGCTATTTTACCTTATTCCCAACATTCACTCTGCCCTTCACAAATTATTAATATTAACTATGCTTATCTCTCCAGCAGCTGAAGAGAGGGAAGATTCAGACTTACTTGATCTGGACTTGAGTGACGAGGAGCATGATGAGGGGAAGGAAGAGGTGGTGGATGAGGAGGAGGATGGGGATAGTGATGGAGAGGAAGGCGGAAGTGTTCAGTACGGCGAAGAATCTCAAGATGTGCAAGAGGAAAGGACAGAGGAAAAAAAAAGAGCAAGAGTGCAATTGTGAAGCTTTTCAGCTACTCCAAAAATATGGTAGGTATTTCTTGTAATGTCACTTAATAGCAGTTTTCCTACCCAGTTTCAGTATGGTGTGCTTTTTTTTTGTGCCATCCTCAACACTGAACATAATGTGGGGGGTGATTGCATGTGTGCCTAGTTGTATTATTTGTAGCATTTTTAGTTCATTTTTCAATTTTGGGGTTGTTTGTTGCTTGCAGATGATCCTTGTTACGTCGGATTTCTCTGTGACAGTCAGAGGATTCTTTCGAAACGTAACAAAGCAGGGACAAAACAGCTGTACCTCAAACTGCTGCCAATCCCAGAAGGCGTGAAACAGGTATGGTAATTTGTACATTTTTGTGCATTAGTCAACTGAATTTAATTTTTGACTTTGTTTGAAGGACTGTTTTCCTTTGGTTTCTGCAGGTGGAGCTTTCAGCTGGCACAGGAATTCCTATTCCTTTGTCAATAAAAGACCAAATCAAAGTTGATTACAAAAACAAGGCCTCATCTCTCATGAGGGAAACTCTATTTGCCCTGTTTGGAAAGGGACCATTTCGGACTTTGAATGTCACTGCAAGGGGACACAAAGCTGGCTCTTATGGGATTCCTGACGCTGTGCTGCTGGCAGTTATATGTAACTGTCAATCAGTATGGTAAACAGAAGTGGCCAGAATTTGTTTGTGGCGAAGACTATGCGCGAATTCTTTTTTTTCCTCTCCTGTTGCAGCTTTTGTTAACAGGCGCATCTCCAAGAAGCTTACTTCTGCCAAAGTCATTTCACTGATCAACAAGAGGGCGCCTGAGTGGCGAAAGTCCAAATCCCCTAAATTGAATAAGGGCAGTATAAACTCCAAGTCTAGCCGGAGAAGTTGTACCAACTCCAATGAGGTAAATTACTTATTATGATCTTAAATTTCCGCTTCCCTGATTGTGCTTCTACTACATTTTGTCCCCCTGAGCTTTCAGTTTCATTTTCATTTATCATAGTACTTGCCTATTCTCTACATAAAAATAATACCCTATTTTGATCTTTGTGTCTGTGAATGCAGCGTGTCAAGTTAAAAACTTCCTTTTGATATGTTCTTTTAGATACTGTATATCTTTTAGCCCTTTGTTAATAGTAATGAGATAATGTGTTGTAATCGTGTGAGATTCCCCTTAAACATCCCTGATTCATGACGCACTGCCTTTCTCTTTCAAAATCAAGTGGGCATCTACTCTGTTTTTGTCAGGGAATGAATTTTTGCAGACAGTCACGCTGATAAGGTTCCAGTCAGAATACCTAAAGGAGTATTTAGTCGTTTATGTATTTGAACTTTAATTGTTTCAGGTTTTCAAGATAACAACGCCAATGAAAACAGTTACTTCCAGCAAGGCAGCGACCCCCAACAAGGCGGCGACCCCCAGCAAGGCGAGGACCCCCAGCAAGGTGGCGACTCCTAGCAAGGTGGCGACTCCTAGCGAGGTGGCGACTCCCAGCAAGGTGGCGACTCCCAGCAAAGCAGCGACTCCTAGAAGTACAGCAACTCCCAAGGTGGCAACACCCCGTCCTGCTTCTACCCACAATTACCCTCAATACACTGGGTACAATTACCACAGTAATCCCCCAACACCTTATAATAATTATAATCCCTATAATTATCAATGGGGCAACCACAGTTATGACAATCAGTGGAATGGACGGGGGCCTAGTAGCTACCAGCCAAATTATGCCTGGAAGCCGAATCCAGAGTATACCTCTCTGTAATTGGTGGATGGGGAGGATTTGAATGATGCTAAAATCACTGCGTTGCAGTGAAGACAGTTTTTTTCGTTTTTTTTTGAAGAAGTGATATATTGGCATGTGCACTTTGATTAGACAGTTGGACAGCACATTGAGATTTTCTTATGCTTCCTTTTTATTTATCCTTTTTCTTGTATTTCTCGTTGTTTAGCTGGTGCATACGGCAGCGCGGCCTCATTGTACCTCATTGTAATTTTTGTACAGGGCACTTGTTTTAATTAAAGGACTTTTCAATGAAAAATTAAATTGTTTCATTATAGACTTTCCCGGCTGTGTATTCGCGGGGCAACGGTGACGGGGAGGAGGGGGTGGGGTGTGGGGGGCTTTGACCTGTTCGGGCGATTATCGGGCTGGTCCGATGCCTCGCACGGGTGAGCGTTGGCTGCAATTCGGACTAGTCCGGTGCGGTCCGTGGTGCGTCAGTCAATTCGTAACCGGACTAGTCCGGTAAGAGCCCGGCTCCTCTGAGTTTCGGGCTTTCCAAATAATGTCTTATTTTGGAACGTTTCGGAAAAATCTGGTATGGTTGCGCGGATCGCATTCGGACTTGTTCCGTCGCAGGGCTCGCATCGGGCTCGGATATTTTTAAACGGGAACCCCGATACCTTGTAAAACCTTTATTATAAACTTATTTCGAATCCACACCTCACACCGCTGATACCCCCTTAATACCATATTCGTGCCAGGAGTAGTTTCCGAGTGCATATTTTAACGTTTTAGATTCAGAAAAAAAACTATCGAAAATTTGAAGCAATATTTCATTTCATCACATGATGTTTAGAAGCAACTCACATTTCCAACCGCCGATGCTCGACGATAAAGATTTCAGATCCAAATATGAAAGAGCATTTGGCATGCCCATGCTGATGTCAAACTTTAATCAAACTAATAAGAGATTGCTGGACATCTGTCACAGCCAAACGTTCCTCCCAAAACAAAAGAATTTGTTTCGGTTAAATGAGCTACAGACCTGGTACAGTATAATATAAGGCCAGCTTAAATTTACTCTCAGATAAACCATTGAGCGTTCCTCATCACCTGAAATAAGAACACGACTTTGAATGAAAATAATTACTTGTGCTAAAAGAATAGATGAACAATGTATGTAAATTAAAGTCTTGAAAACCCCGTGCTTGTTTCAAGAACTGATTCTTGGTTTTAACAATGCAACATTTCGACTTGATTGAAGTATCTCACAGTACCCCAAATGTCTTGCTAGGGCCACTCGAAGGTAGCTGGGCTTAGCGCAGTAGGTGACCATTAGTGTGTCCGGGCCCACCAGAGCAGGGGTGGGCCTTGGTTACGCGTCCTCGAACAGAGGGACACAGCGTGGCGGCATTAGAACACCCTTTTGATGCGTTTATTTTATACGCTGTCGCTTTCGGTTTCGAGCGGATGATATTTCTTATTAGTTCCTACCTTTCTACTCTCATGTCGCTTCCTTGAATGTCTCTCTATGTATTCTCTTGCCTCTCTTACATCAATATTTTGTTAAGCCACGCCGAGAGATAGTGAGAGGGGGAATCCGAGTGCTGAGCAAAGGTTTTAGACTAACTTAGGCTCGTTCGGCCCTGTTCAGTGGAGCCTTTAAGCTGCTCACATTATTACAAAAATTCGTTTAAACCCAAGATTTTGCCCTCCTGCCCTCCTCCTCCGTTCTAGTTTCGATCCCCTCAGCATCCGCAGTCCCTGCAACATCCGCCACCTGCCCTCCTGAAGCGGTCGCGGGCCCCTCCTTTGCCAGCCAGCATCGGTTGCTGCGGAAGAGGAAGGCCCGCGCCACTATTGATTTGGACTCTTCCGATAGAGAATCACTCGTAGACTCCGATTTTGACCCTCAGGAATTCGCAAGCAATCCATGCAGCGAGGAGAAGGAGGCTGTCACAGTGACAACTGATGAACCTGTACGCAGCCGGGAAGGACTCCTGAACGATCCTGAAAGTAAAGTTCAAAGAAGCGCATCCCCAAAGAAGTCCAAGAAGCTCAGCTATTGTAACCTGTGTTCTAAAGGGGTACAACTGTGTTCTAAAGGGGTAAAACTGTACATGCGAATGAGCCAGAGGTAGCAAACTTGGAAGAACTTAAGGGAAAAGAGAAGAAAGATGCTATAGAAATTTTGAGATTACGAGGAAACTGCCTCGAAAATCTCCAAATTGTTAGGGACTCTAAAGGGAAGAAGGCAAAGCTCGTTACAAAAACTGGAAAATAGGAGAACACGGGTACAGCCCTATAGCGGAGTACCCGCATTGTTATAACGCGTTGTCATCAGGTAGCTTTACAAACACCGGGCGCGGTGCCCGGCTAAAATGGGTAGCTATCTAAAAGGAACACACTCCTTGAGGTCGACAATGGATGTGATTGCATCGGCAGCTCTAGGTGTCAAGAAGGAAGATTTTATCAGCACCGTACTGAAATCAATGAAAAAGGATGACATTTTTGAGATAATTGCCTCAGACGTGCTAATTAAGATGTAAGGCGCGCGTTTGTACGCAAAGTACAAGCATTTGCCGCATTTGATCGCGCATGTCTCTCAAAAAGTTAGCGAAGTAGGCAGGCTTGTAATGGCAGCATGAAAGCTCTATCCGGAAGTTCAGTTTTTGAAAGATCTGCTAACCCTCCCGAGGTGGGACACTTTCACCGAGGGTGTCATGGCTGCTGCTCAATTCCGTACAGAAAGTAACACTTTCGGAATACCTTCTTTTGCATTTAAGATAGGGTATTCGAGTAAAAGGATTCTGGAGTATGAGGACGTGGAGTGTATAAAGAACAGGGACGAGACTCGGTCAAGTGAAATTGCATCACTTATCAAACTCAGACAGGGACTTCAATGAGAAAATATCAGCCAAAGCGTCCAGGACTCTTGCCCCAGAGAAGTTGCGCCACATTCGGTCCCGCTGGCGGCTGACATTCAGCTTTTCTATCCTTCAAGACTGAGATTCCAAAAAAGATGGCCGATCTAAGGGGAGAAGAACTCAATGCAATGGTACGAGCTATGCAAGTTGGTATCTGGGTATCTAGTCTTATTCAACCGCAGACGGGCCGGACAGTTAAGCCGCCTTGAGACTGACGTGGTCCACAAAAGAACTAACGGCTACGTCAGTGATGACGTTGCTCTGGCCCTCAATTAGCCCGAGCGCCTGTTGGCAAGGAGCATGAGCATAGTGCACATAAGGGGCAAGAAAGTTCCGATTCTTTTCAACCAGCTCACTGAAGAGGCAACAAATCTCCTTGTGGCCAGGCGAACAACCTGTAGCGTTCCGCCGGAACTAAGTCCCACGTCCGCGCACCACGTGCCCTGCGGGACGTTGCAAAGAAGTGGGGGCAAAGGAGCCCACAACACTTCGACACGGCTGAGGAAGCGCGTAGCCACCTCGTGTCAGCTGCTGCATCTCGCCGAGCACGAGCAGGATCTGCTTGCATCCTTCATGGGGGATGGCGCTACACAGGGAGTACTATCGAATGCCCAATGACGCCCTGCAATTGTCTAGGGTCTCGAAATTATTTACTCTTCTGGACCGAGGGGAACTAGCCAAGGAGCAGAGGCAGTCATTGGCAGACCTGAATGTTGACCGTGACTACCGTGTCGGCGAATCATCATCGGAGTCAGCGGACGAAGAACCCATTTCCGCACAAGGTCCAGGGGCGGACTGGCCCGGGGGGGGGGGGGGGGGGCGGTGGGGGCCCCAAGCACGACGCACACTTGATAAAAAATGAAGCCAACATACACTAAGGATCATTTCAATGTCGGTGACTTCCGCATCGCCGTAGAGATACCAGACTATAAGGGGTAGGGGGGTTATGGTAAGGTTCCCAGGCTCCGAGCTCGTCATCATCTGCGGCATCATCTGCAGAGTTGAGCCGCTTGCTGACACTTTGCTGTTTATGTGATTTGTTAAATATTTTCTATAAATAAACCGGAAATACGCAAAGGCGACGATTTGGTATTAATAACTCCTGAAGGTAGGCAAATCCGGCCCCCCTCTACCTATTTCCCCGCCGGGCCCTTTTCGAGCCAGTCCGCCCCAGACAAGGTCAGCCACAGAAGAAAGTGACGGAGAGGACGGAGAGGCGTGCGCCAGGCGTGGAGTGGCTGAACAGTGATTCGCGATGAGCGAAGCCTGTTACGCCACGACGCGGTCTGGCGTACGCCTACCTTGTTTCATATGAAGTGAAACTTGATTTTAGTGAATCATTTCGCACCAACAGTCTGTGCGAGTGGAGGGACGAAGTGCCACGCAGTAGCGTTTTAAACGCGTAACTGTGGCCTCAATTATCATTCCATATTGGTCAAGGTTATTGTACTTTTTAGCCCGTCCCGACACGTTTCGGTAGAAACGGACAGGAGCCGGGCTTACAGTCTGATGCCGACTGTTCGTTCGTTCGGGCGGACGTGTGTGCGCTGACCAATCGTTCACGAAGAAAGTTCAAATTTGAAGGATAGACTTCTTTGGTGACGTTGAAAAACGTACGGTGGCAACAATTTCTAAATTTTGTCGCGTTTCTGTTGTGTGAGAATTGTTCGATTTGTTAGGTTAGGGTTGGCCGCTGCGTGTGGTGCGCCTTAACGCGCGCCTTAACGCGTTAAGGCGCACTCCGTCGCGGGTCGGGACGGGATGAGGTTAGCGATTTCAATCGTCACAAAAATATGTACCAGCGGACACATCACGAGTGACTTGAGGTGACGGAGGCCCCCGCACAGCAAACGCCGCCGGCAGGCCGACCTGGCCAAGTCCCCCTGTCGAACGGAGGTGTCGGTGGAGCGGAGCGAGACCCGAACGGATCCGGGCATATCGCGTGCAAACCCGGGGAACACACATTCCGTGCGAGTGTCTGAACAAAAATCTATAAGCCCGGCTCCTCTCCGTTTCTACCGAAACGTGTCGGGACGGGCTAAAATAGAACCCCCCTCCCCCTCTATGTCCGGCCATGTCCGGATTTAAGACCCCCCCCCCCCTTTAGACGTCCGGTTTTCAAAAAAGTGCATATATTAAGCAGTCGATTTGTAAGCGCCAATCTGCTGCGTACTTTCAACATTTTTGCGCAAATAATTGCAAACTTGGGTAGCACTGTTAGTCCCAGCGACGACACGACGTGCTCAGCTGAGGCGGTGTCTATCCGGTGCGGGCGGCAGCGCAAGCGCATGCCATCCAGGGTTGCGGCGCAGCGTCAGACAGTGTGGGTGGGGTAGCTTCACAGTAGCGCGATTTCTCGCGGAATGAGCGTCGTGGGTTCGATTCCCGGCTCCTCTCGGAGTCATGTACGACTTTACAACGGATTTTTTTAAAAGAGGACGTCCACGTTTTTAATGCCCCCCCCCCTTTCGTCCGGCCATGTCCGGTTTCTAGGATCCCCCCCCCCCTCAAATACCCGGACATCCTTTATGGATGACCCCTTAGCGGGCTCGTCCCGGCAGTCGTCGGCCACGTGGGGGCCAGGCGCAGTATAAGCACTGGACTGGCGCGGGCGGCCCGCCGATGCGGTGGACACCACTGTCGGCCCGGAGTGTCACGTGGCCTCGTGCTGGGCGTCGGTGTCGACGCCCTTGCCGAGGGTGCACTCCTGCATGATCTGGTGCATGCCCATGGGGAAGAAGCCATACAAGCGCGACGAGTGACGTTAGCAGGTATCAAAGGCCAGCGCTCCAAGCGCATCCCTGCATCGGCAACACTGTGTTCAGCGAGACACCGAGCCCGTGCGCAGGCGGTGGCGTGCGCGCCACGGCGTCTTCCTGGAGGTCACGGGCACCGCCAAGGCTGCCGTGCCCATCAAGCCCAGAACAGGAGACCGGGGACCTCGGGCGCGCCGAGGACAGCATTTCGGGATTAAGCTCACTCCCCTTCTGTCGTCCACCCACTGCCCTACACAAAGGCCAGCGTGGCCTCCAGCATCTGGAGAGGCTGGACCCGTACCGAATCCAGCACCAAGTCCAGCTGGCACGTTTGTGGCCTTGACGAGGGCCCCGCGGAACGCGCTCGACGGCCTAACCTCTGGGAGGGCGCCCGTGAGCGAGAGCGGGTCTTGGGGCTGCGCCGGAGTGGCTACAGCCTCTGGACCTGGGCCTGAGTAGGCGCCCCTTCCCGCGTCCTGCACGGCGGGCAGCTTGGTGGCAGCTACGAGTACGGGTCGCGAGCAGTCTCGGCGTGGGGCGTGCAATGGGGGTGGCCCCACCGTCATCGAGACCGGCTCCGCTAACGATTTTGGCGGCAAGCAGGTGGACGGGTCCTTTGTCCTGCCGCCGGCAGCCATTCCCGACAGGAATGAGAGTCGTCGTCCGTAGAGCCCGACAACGACGGGGTTGGTCACGGCGACGGCGACTTGCACCGCCTGCGCGTTCCCTGGCGCCGTGCAATTCCTCCGATGGCCGGCCTATGCCGGGCCGCTACCGGAAGATGTGGACACGGCTATTGCATTCTTTAGGATTCGTATTTTTTTTTTTGGACATAAGGCAGTGCCTCAGAGGCACATCTCCGAACGAAATTGTACGACTTCGATGAGTTTGTAGGGAGATGGAACGATATATGCTGATTTAAGTTCCGATGTCCGTAGGAAAACTCAAAAGCCCAATCCACCGAATTTCAAATTGCAGTCGAACCAAGTACACTGTAAAAATTAAGTACGGAAAGTGCCGCAAACTTTTGTAACGGAGGCCCGGTTTTAAAGCGTGTCGTCGACATCTTGGGTACGGAGAAAAACTTCTGTTCGTTTCCGCGGGTCCTTCGCATGCCCAGAACGGAGGATTCCGTAGTTTACCCCCAAAGTATCATATAGGATCAGGTACGGAACCTGATCGGCCCCAGAAACGGAACGAGTGGTACGGATAGAATTGGCAGTACGGAGAAATCAGGTACGGAGACACTGCTCCACGCAGCTCCGTGCGTACTTTTTACTGTGTACAGGCCGAGCCGAGGCACAGTTCGGCTGAAACGACCAATCGCGACCCTGCTGCTAAGTACTTGCTCCACCAAAAACGAAAACTGAGGGATTTCACGATAAGGGCACCCACGTTTTGGACTCATATTCACCAAAGTGTGCTGAACCTTTTTTAGGCTGCGTTAGGTCCCAATCGGTGCCCCTCAAAAAAATTTCGAATCTGGAGCAGTCGTTTTATTCCTGTGTACATACCCATATAATTTGCATAAATTCATAAGAATTAATATTGTTAAAGGCCGGGTTGCGGAATAATCCACACGGATCGGGAGTCAGACACTGAGTGGCCGGTTTATAAGGACCGTAACCAAGGGCGACAATACAGGACAGCAGTGCCAACCGTGTAGAACGAATAACCCTAAGGGCGCCCCCCTTAACAATATATAGGTATTGCTTTGCGTTTACAAATTCTGTACATCCAGAAAAGCCCGTTCTTGTCACAAGAGCATTTGCATTGGTTCAAGAGCAAATTGCTCTTGACTTTTGCAAGAGCATTTTGCTCTTGATCTCTTGGTATTTAGATGTAGCTCTGGCATTGACATTTGCTCTCGATGGTTGCCCTGAAGGTGTCAAGAACTTGCTACTTTCAAAAGTCAAGAGCATTTGTTCTTGGAAGTTTTAAAAGATCGCACGCTCCATTTTGAATTTCGCGTGATTCAAAGAACCTTGCTCGAAAACGGATATCTGGCCGGGAATCGAACCCGGCACCACGCGCCGCCGCCGTCCCGCCGGGCGTAACGCCTCAGCCCACTCGACCACGCCGCCTCCGATGGTGTGGGGCGCCTGCCGTGCAGGGCAAGCGGGAGCCGCGCCGCCACCGTGCAGCAGAGCCAGCAGCCAGCAGAGCGGATCTCACAGACGGCATGCTAGCGGCTTGGCGCTGCGCCGCTCGCCTGCCTTCGTAACACTCCTCTGTGGCCACGTGGGTAGCGTGCGGCGTCGAGGAGCGGTGGGCGTCGGGTTCGATTCTCGGTCATTTCGCCGCGATAATTTGGTGTTTTTTCACAAGTCGACGTCAAGAGCAAAATCAAGTATTGCTCTGGCGCTGCAACAAGAACGGCCTTTTCCGGGTGTGTCCTGCGTTGCGAAAACAACGAAGGAACAGTTGGTAAAAAAGATTCCAAAAGACTTCAGGAATTCCCAATACATTATTAACAGTGCCAAACTGCTGGGCGGGGCGCTGAAATGTCCCTATAGTGCTGCCTGCTCAAACAGAACCTACAAATCCAAATGTTTTACTTACCGGCGCCGCTATTTTTTCCATGTAAGAGAAGTGGAGCGATATAAGTTACCAACAAGGAACTATCGTCCGCTGGCCCTGCTTCATTCCAGCGTCGATTATACAGAGAATGGCTCGATGATGAATCAAAGCCAATCTTGGAAATTGATTCAACATGGGTGCCGTGTGGCACGTGCCCTCGCGGCGCCGCTGCGTGAGGGGCCGGGGCGGAGCGCCCCCCGGACGGGGCAGCCCACGTGCCGCCTCCGCGCCTCAGGAGCGAGAGGGGCGGCAACCAGAGGCCGCTGGCCGAACGCATCCTAGTCTACAGGCCGCCTTGCAAGATTCAGGGCCTCAGCGAAGACCTTCCGGTCAAGGGCGGGAAACGTGTCCAGGCGAATGAAGTGGCCACAGCCGACCACGTCCACTCCATAGGCGATGGCACTCTGCGAGTCTGCTGGGGGAGGACGGGGCTGTCCACATCGGCAGGAGCGTGGCTGAACTCCGGCTACACCCAGGCCGGATTCAGGAGTTCGTCAAAAGGGTTGTCTTATCCGGCCTCTTACCGGTAAGAAATCAAATTTTTCCATATCAGAAGTTGGCACATAACAATCGTGATTTGCCGTACGTGACCTTGAGAACACGTTGCATCTGGCTGGTGAGCGATAGCGGAGCCCTTACCAGACCAACGCATAAATGGCTTGTATGCCTCCCTGTCCGTGTGTCTGTCCGCGCGACTTCCTCATGACGGATAGTCGTAGAAAGCTCAAACTTGGACCACATACTTCTATAGCGGAGTCAACTTCACCTCAGGGGCACCGCGGCTCATTACCGAACATAGCGAGCTCAAGTTTTCCCCGCGGCACCTTTGGTCGTGATTCTGTCCGTCCGTCACGGACTTTCCCGAAACACCGCACCACCGTTTTAGCTCCGCTTCTGGGTCCTGGTTTTATAATAAACGACCCACACAATGACGAGCCATTTTTAGGATTTATTGTGTTTGAAATATTTCGTAGTGTTAACAGATGTAAGATATTTCAATGGCGTGCGGTTGGCACTGCAGTGACGTCCCGACGGCCGTCGGCCCATGTTTGGCAGCCGGCTGATAGTGCGGTGTTTACGCGTTGCTGCGATATGTTTTGCTGTCCGTTGCCAGTCCGACGTGATATTTGGATATTCAATGCAAGTTTTCCTGTCGCTGTGGCTACAGAGTGGTTTGATGACAGGTAAGTGACAAGTAGTACGTAGGATGCAAAGCAATCGTGTTCACGTATGCCCCCAGCTCCGTGACGTACGAAACGAAATAAATTGTGTCTAGCAGAGTGTTCGAAGGCACCATCACAGGTAAAGGGAAAGTGCATTGCTTACAGCAATACGCTTGATTTTTTGGTGCTTTGTTTATTTGGTGATGCTGCAAATGTATGGCGACACCACTTTTCTGTGACAGTGGTTCGGTTCTCACATGACGTTTCCAATCTTGAGTCAGACCAGTTTAAATATTATGAGGTGAGCATCTATTTTAATATTGTTTTTCTATTCTATTCATAAATCTTCTGACGACTCGTTTGTTTATCAAAATTCCATTCTCCATTCAGGTGACAAGAAGCCTAAGTGTTGGTTTAGAGTGTGAAGCTGAAGCCGTTCATCGTTTGTTTTGGGCGTGTTCTTGATACCGACACTCAGAAAGCCACTATGATTCTTGCGATTTTTGACCAAATTCACATGGAAAGTAAAATAATCTATGTGGCGCGTGCGGTGTCAGCACCACGAACGCACCCAAAGCAAATGATGAACGGCTTCAGCTTCACAGTTTAAATCAACACAAAAAACCATTGTTGTACCGTAGTTTAAACTTATGCTGGGCTCGTATTGTTCTGAACCGGGTCAGTAGTGCATTCGTATATAGACATTTTTTGCTGTGAGTGGAATGTGTATCTGTAACACACGCAAAGCAATCTCTGGTTTGTTTTAAGTTTGACATCAAAATGCTTTTGTTGACTTATTTCTATTTCTTTTTGTTTCAGAACACATCTATGTCGACTCATTAAAAGGCGGATGCCAAATGCTCTCTGATGTTTTAGTCTGCAATCTTCATCGCTAGGCACCTAAGGTTATAAATGTAAATTACCACTAAACATCATGCGAATGTGGAAAAGCTTTCAGATGATTATTTAGACTCAAATGTTACATGTTAAATAACACATCATGTCCGAAAGTTCATGATGCATATAGTGCCAGTGCCTTTCGGAAATCGTAGACCGTTCTTGTCCAGTTCTGTTACCATTGCTTCCTCGTCAAAGTGCTTAGCTGCTCCCTGTTTAAAAATTTATTTTGATGGTGTCTGTTGACCTCATTCTCATTCATTCGGAGCAGTTTTGTTCTTTATCCTGTATTTGTTCAATTCATAGAGTACAAATCATTGATGTAACTTTGAAAACTTTGTCTTCATGTAACAACTCCTAATTTAGCCCATCCATCCTCCACAGTTGTATCGTAAACCGTTTCTGCAATCACTTTAGAGACCTTTCAGTATTATTTTAGCTTGACCAATTTCTATGAATTCTTTACCTGTCAATGATATGCCCTGGACTTGATCAAGTGTCTAAATGCGACAAATTATTTTGCCTTCTATGCATTCTCTTTCCCTATATCAGTGATGCTTATGCTCACATTACCTGTGCCTTATTTAATGAGGTTGTGAAAATTTAGGGCTTTGAAATTATTTTGGGCTCCCATACATGGGTTTTGCATCAGTGTGACTTCTTAATTTTTTATGTATTGCTTATCAATGTTTTATTTTTCCTTTGTGCAGTTTAAAGCAGTTTAAATTGCAATAAATCAACTCTATGTCTGAACCTAGCAAAAACTATTTTTCTTTTTCTGTATAAATTACCCTTGCTTTCTCGCATATAGCATTTTCATAAATTGTAATTCATTTGCTGTTGCTCTGGTATGGAAATACCGTCTTAAACAACATCAATGAGCCCAACCCAAAGGTTTGCATGCTCAAGTATTTAGAAAACAGTTAGAAAACTAATAGGAATTTTTTGGCCTGAATGAAGAATAATCCAGACAATAGTGAAAACCAAGGGGAGAAGTAGGAGGGGGAGACGAATGGTGGTGGTGGTGGTGAGGCGGGGTCGAATGAGTTCCAGTACACCCTACCTAACTGAACGTGTGGGGCTGCATGAAAGTACAATAATGTGCAAAGTGGATGGGTTGTCCCCTGGTGGAGGCTTCGGTCGGGTAGGGGATAGGGTGGTTCAAACGGAGAGATAAAATTTTAGATTTTTGGGACTAGTAATTTTTATGAATCTTCATGGTCTAAAGAGGCCATACATCGATTTTGAGCGAAATCGGACTGCATTTATCCGGTGCACACGGGCAAAACAGTTTTCGATGTTTGGCGGGCTTGCCTACCTCCGCTCGCAATGTTTACCGCTCCCGTGACGTCATCCGTGGTCGCCAGCGATTGTAACTTGGTGGTCATGTTCACTGGGGTGTCTAGTGTCACTCGCCCGCGCCCCGACCCCCCGCGCACCCAATAGGATATCGATAATTTCGAAATATCAGATCTTGCGGGGAAGGGGGCAAGAGGAGGGAGGGGGGTAGGGGGCGGACACAATTTTTCGACGCCCGGCAACGTCGACCCATGGGCTATCCATTGAGACCCTCTAGATTCTATGCGGCCCGCAGCCTTGCCGCCAGGGCAGCGGGAATCCCGCCGCCGGTGCCGCGCGCCTCGTCGGCCGGTTCGAAAGAGGCGCGCAAATTTCCCAATGTCGTGTTTTGCTCAAAAACGTTACGTTTCATTGGACAAAATTGTCCCATAGACATTTAGAGTGTGAGCGCTAATATAGTTTTGCATCGCTCTAATTGAGCGTGCCTTAGAAAATCACCTTATTTGAGCGATCGCCATGTCTCAAATAGAGAACGCATTTTGAAACTTCGCCCAATCAGAGTAAGCAAGATCACCGCAAATAATTCATGCATCGGATGCGTTACCCTAGTTGGGTGAGGTCCTGAAACGTCGCTCTCCCATGACCGAGAAAACTAGATTCATAAAGACCGCTTTCCCAAGAGGGAGTAATGTGACTCTACGATAACTAGTAAGGGGGCGCTCACTGGACCCATCGTACCACACGTGGGTACTGTGCGTACCTTTAGCACAAACGGCGTCTGCAGGGTAGGCAAAGACTTTTGCGGGCAGGTGTGACCTTCCTGATGCAAGGCGCTTAGCTCCGGGCGTGAATGGCGCACGGCGTTTTATTGGGGCAGCAAGTTGCACCAATTTTTGTAAATTTAAGCTGAAGCACTTGTCCTGCTGACGCCCCTGCTTGTCTCTTTCCATAAACGGCACCACCGCTTTGCGTCTCACGACCATATACACCGACACCGTGCACACCTCGACCTCCGGCGCCGTCACCGTTGCCCTGGCTCCGGCCATCTAGCGGTATACCGGTAGGGTCCGGAGTGAGGTACTACATGACGGTCGCCACCTGAAGAGGCAGGCTCCGGGGCCACGACATGGTCAACCGGCGACAGCCCGATGTCAGCGCCGGCCAGGCGATGCGGAGGGATAAACACAGTACGCCGGGTCGGGGAGCGGTGTCGTGTACACGGATGCACACTCCGCAAGAATTCAAATCCCGCGCGCGCTAGCCCACGGAAGTTAATCCGCTTGGCTGTGAGACCCTCAGCCTGGCCGCGCGACGACCGCTCCTGACCACCGGTAGGGATTTCCGCCGCCGGCTGGCCGGCTGCACAGCCTCCGGGCGCCAGTCGCGGTACAGCTACAGAACGAGACGGTAAGCCACGCTTACTCGCGCAAGATATTATTGTTAGGCTGGTCAGTAGGGACTTTGAATATGGGCTCAAGTAAATACCAAAGTGCTTTAGTGAACGCCTCCCTTGTCTTTCCTCATCTTTCCTATCTTTCCCCGTTGAACCCGGAATACACATACAAAACATTGGTGCATCTATCCGGTCTTTTCTGTTCATTTTTTCTGGCTTAACCGTGCCGCGCCACGACTCCCCACGTGTGCTCCTTTAGCCGTAGTGTTTTTCTTTTCCAATTTTCCCCCTTTTTTTTCAAGTTCTAGTGCAAATCTCAGTACAAGCGCTTTGTACTATTTTTCTTTTGTTCTCTTTTTCAGCAGTGATTTTTATGCCTATACTAGTGAAATTGCTATGCCTGTTGTTTTGTAAGTGTTTTCAGCTGTGTTTTCCAGTGGATTTTTAGTGCTCAGTGACTATTTTTGTGCCTTAAGTGAAGTGATTTTGAAGTGATTTTTCAAGTGATTTTGTTGTTGTGCTGGGCCGACCACGTGCTACCCTCGCGTCGCGCGCCGCGTACTTTCCAAGTACTCCCCCCCCCCCCCCCGCCGCGCGTCGCCGTTACGTAATTTCTGTACGTGTTCATTTTTTTTCCTTTTTTTTTCTTTTCCAAATTGATTTTAAACGTGTGTGTTTTTGTTTGGCAATGTTTACCTTTTGAGACTAGTATTTTCTAACCCCCCCCCCCGCACGGAAAAAAAAAGTTTTGCTGGTTTAGCGAGTTGCTGTTTGCTGTGTTACAGATCGCTGCGTCAACAAATAAGTTCGCTCGAATAGCAAACATTGCTGCTTTAATAGCCAACGCGTGAACGCTCTGATAGCATGCAGTTCTTGTGTATTCTAGCGAACTGGTCTTGCGATGGTACAGCGATTTTGCTGACTGGATTAGCGAATTATTTTTGCTGGATAGCTGGAGTCAGCCGAGCACCATGCGAAGTGTTGCCCGACGCGCCCCGACCCGGCATTTTCTCTCGCGGAACAAACCGTTGAAACTGAAACTTTGCGAGGTTGCAAGACCTACGAACAGCGACGCGCATTGAGCTGTACGCGATCGACTCCGACAAGGACTGAGCGAGGCGACGACGGCTAGCGGGAGTGAGCGGGACACCTTAGGATTGGCTCAGACCCACCCAATACGCATCTCTGCTATGGCCGGGATACATTTCGCGGCTCGGTCGACAGGGCGCACGGCGTCGTGCAACGGACAGAAAGCTTTCGCTGTCCTAGCGAATTTCTTTGCTACCCGTCGAACATTCGAGAAGCTTCGCTCGCTTCCCCGCCACTGCGCGGCCACGTCGCGTCTGCGCAGCGGCGGCGGCGAGCGCTCCCCGGCACCCCGCTCCCCCCCCCCCCCCCCCCCCCACTCCCCTCACCCGCCGGCTGCCGCCAGCCGCCAGTCTGCCGGCGACCGTTGACGAGTCCGGACGTGCGCGCCGCGCCGCGTTTCGTTGGACCCACAGGTATGGAAGAACTTTTGCAGTCCGTGGGCGTCGGCCCCGATGTCATCGATGTATTTAGAGGTGAGTGGACAGACACGGCGTGCCTGCGTTTGTGTTTTGTGGTCTTTGTTACACTGGGATGGGGGGGGGGGGGGGGGGCAGGCCTCTCTCTCGCACGTACGCTGCCGAAGAGGGCTTCTGTCTCTCTCCCACCCAGCCACATCGGCGTTGCCTTACTCGCCCGAAGTGCACCCCAGGTTTTATTTATTTCTAAACCGTGTTCTGTGGTGGTGTGGGGTGTTTGGGAGGTGGGTGACTACAGCGGCGGTGTGCGCAAGTGCGAGAGAGACACAAAGCCTGTTCGGCAGGTGTTAGCCGGGCCTGCCTCTCACGCCCTCAGTCGCACGATAGTATTTCGATGTGTGCAATGTGTGCAAGTTTGTATGTGAGTCGTCCCGGCGCTGCCGGCAGCATCCGGCGTAGGCTCGAGTTCAGTTCGGACGCAGCCCACGGCGTAGCCGGATTGTCTGCGTCGCAGCCGAGACGGAATCGCACTGCGCGCCGGGCGAGCGAGGGAGACAGAGGGAGAGGCCACTTTGTGTACCTGCCGCCCCTTCTCCGTCTTTCGCTCGCCCGGCGCGCAGCGCGATTCCGTCTCGCTCCGAGCTCCTAGCATCTGGCTACGCCCTAGACACAGCTTGCAGTTTCGGGGTGGGGCGGGCCTGCACATAGTATGCCTGGCCTTTTACACCTCCCTTCTATTTTCATTTGGAGGGGGCGGGAAGGGAAAGGGGGAGGGGGGGGGGGGGGGGAGATGAGGGGCGGGAAGGGAAAGGGGGAGGGGGGAGATGAGGGGCGGGAAAGGGGAGAGGGAGGGGGAGTGAGCGGGACGGGTGTCACTGCACCGCGCCTCAGTTTTCTCACCAAAATCAAGGGGCCTGGCCATTCACCCCCCCCCCCTCCAATTTTATCATTTGAAGCGTAATTTGGGGGGGGGGGGGATCATACTGCACTGCTCCTGGTGTTAAAGTTTACATTTCAACTTAGGTCGGAGGGTCTGGCCCCTTATCTCTCTTCAATATCCTGCATTGCATCATTCGTTTATTGTTTACAGATAACAAGATCGAAGTCGAAGACCTGCGCAGTCTGAGTGACAGTGACCTGAAGGACCTCATTCCGCAAATTGGGCCAAGGAATAGGCTGAAGGCCAAAATCCAGGCCATGGAGTCAAGTAAAGGTGTGTGGTTGTATCTTTATACTGATTTTCACAAACACAAATTAATGTTCTCTGTACGTGTTTGCTTGACAGATAATCTTGTAGTAACCGAGGCTCATCGAAGTGTTCTTGCCAGCATTGAGAGAGACGCCCAAGAGCTGGACAGTGAGAATGATGAGATGTTCAGGAGTTTCTCACCTGGTGACCAAAGTTCGACTGCTAGTGGCTCATCTGGTGGCAAAGGTGCAACTGCTGGTGGCTCATCTGGCGACAAGGCTGGGGCTGGTAGTGGCTCCTCCAGAAAGAGCAATGACCCTCCAAGGGATTTGTCTGATAGGGATGTTCAATCAGAGGATGACGAGGGACCTAGCTCAAAGAGACGCAGAGCAGAATCTGCAGCATCTGGTAAATATGTAAGTCACACTTTTATACTTTCAATTTTATTCAGTTTGCTTCTCCATTTGTGTTTAGCTTAATTATTGATCAGTAATTAGTGCTTTTGCATTCCCAATTAAAATTTTCTATTGGCATTTTCATATGCTCTGAAAGTATTTAACTTTTGTCAAGTGTGGCAACTGCTTTTTTAAAAATTATTTTAATTCCATTTGCTGGTGCTATTGAGCATGATGTGTTGTTGTGTGTTTTCGATTTGTTCACTCTTTTGCTGCATGTTGCCTGCTTCATGTGCTAGGACCTTATCGCTGAGTTGAAGGCGGTGGGTGGAGCAGGGCAGTTACTCGTAGATGTCTACAAAGCCAAGAATAAGTTTAACGATAGCAATAGGAGTTCTTTGGCCAAGCTGGTCATTGGCAGAGAGACGTCAGGGGATCTGAATAAACGGTATCTAGTCTGTTTTCTTAACTATTAAATCGTTTTTCAGTTTGGCCTGTGAATGTTTTAATTATTTCTTATTTTGAACTTTGTAGTGAACTGTTGCTTTCTTTTTAGTTTTTCTATGCTAATGCTCTTTTCTTTTGGCTTTGTGGTTTAACAGCCTAACCAGGGACCGAGCCAAATTTCTCGCTGAAAAGATTGTTGAAACATTCCCCAATGAGCAATTTGTAAGTAGCTTTATTCTCTTTGTCCAATTATTTATTATTTTTCACTTGACCTCGGTTTCAAAACATCTTTTTCTTCTGTTCAGCAAACTTGGTTTCGCATTGAAACCAGACCCAATGGAACTGGCAAGATTGTGAAAGGGAGGCTCATGCGAAGGTTCTACACCCAGAGGCGACAATATAAGAAGCTTGGTGTCATCTTCAACAACAGTGATAGTGAACTGGAGGAAGATGAAGATCAGCCAGGAAGTATGGGTTCCCCTTCTGAATAGATTTATTTAATAATGCTTTTTGGTCTATTCCTCCTCTTTCAAGCTTTTACTTGTTTTTAAAATTTTAGGGAATTTGTAAGGAATTTAATTTTGGAGATCCTCTTCCACTGAATTTTAGGATTTATTTTGCAAATTTGCATAGAGTTCGCTGCAGTCTGCATGGGAACTTGTTTAAAGTGTCCTGTCTCGGCAGTTGTTACACCCAGTTTGGGTTGGTCTGCAACATGCCGTAATTTATTAGGGAGGGGTGTTTACTTCGCATGGCATTGAAGTCCATATGTTGTTTTTTTGTTTTTCACCAGACAAGATTTTAAAAAAAAAATCTTACCCTAGCAGTATCTCCAGGTTTGTTGGTGTTCATTTTTGAACACTTACAAATACATCCCATTTCAATTTGGAACTGCAGTATGTTCCTGCTTTTCAGTGAACAATTTTTTTGCTTCATCTGACACATTTCCTACACTGTGACTTTCTCAACTGCTACTGATTTGACTCGTGTTTGTAACATTTTTTTAAAAAGAATCTTTTGTTTGCAGGTGATGATGATCTCTCTGATAGTGTTACTGAATCAGTACTCTGGCTTGAGAACAAAAATGTTACACCATGGACAAGGGTAGTATCAACTTGGACGGCAACAAGCAAGAAGAGACTGAAAGAGTTGCAGCAACCTGTTCTAGTTGAGGAATCAAGTGAGGAGACTAGTGGCACTCTAAAGAAAGGGAAAAAATCTCAGACTGTCACAAGAAAGAAACTGCGAACTACAAATGAAAAAGTGGCCTCTTATTCTCAGCGTTTCCCTCAATTCTTGGAGCCACAAGGATGGACTTTGGTATGTTTCTCCTCTCTAGATTCACCACCACAGCATTTAATGTTTCATTCTGTTCATATTTGCGTGTTTTATTTTCTAATTGCAGTTAGAGATTGACTTCGAATTTTATCAGAAGGATGCGCTCCTCAAACTGGACTTGGAGTATGATAAGCTCGAAGCTTTTGTATTGTCAAAGCTAAAGGATTTAAATCCCGACTATCTTTATGATGATTTCCATAATAAATCTAAGAGTAAGTCCCTGTGAGCATTAGAAATATTTAACTTCATGACTGAAATCCTGAAATAATTGATTGCTTTTCTGTTACAGGTGAAAGGTCCGCCTTTGTGTTTGTTTCTCTCAGCAAGCTGTTCCCGGTGCAGACTCTAGGAGCAGGAAAGAAGAAAGATTGTTCATGGCGCCCCTCCAGACAAGAAATGCGTGATGGTTTTCTTCTCCATGTGAAGGTATGAAAGCATGATAAGATAGGTCAAATGTGTTTAGTTTTGACTTTAACTTCTTCATTTTTTTAAAGGGTAGACTGATCTGGCATCTTTTTGGGCTCATTTCTTATCTGTTGCTGATTGTGGTTGCAGGGGTATGGGGACATGAAAACCGTTCTTCAAGCCAGGAAGTTAAAGCTGGAGAGACTGAAACTCACTGCTCAACCACTGCCCATTGTCGTGGGCCCCTCCCTGGAAGAGATTCAGAAAAGTATTGTGAAATTTGATGAATGTGAGTACAGTGTAGAGACCCCATTGAAGGCAGTCGATGTAGCATTTAAAGCATATCATGCGCTTCATGCATGCTACCCAGCGGAGTCTGAGCCTCTCTGGACCTTTCTTCAGAAAGGTGTCTACAAGTTCACTACCAAGTGGGATAAGTTTTTTGATTCCACTGAAAATCTAGTTAAGGAGTATTCTAAGTTCAAACTGTGATTTGAAGAGGGTGGGCATTTTAAGGCTTTGTACCAAAGTTGTGTTCTGACTATGTCAATTTTTGAATTTGTTCTTTTATGTTCTTTTAATTAGTAAGTGTATTCTAATTAACATTTTCACGATGGTGAGATGTGCAGTTTGTACCTAAGTTGTGTTCTGACTATGTCAATTTTTGAATTTGTTTTTTTGTTCTTTTAATTAGTAAGTGTTTTGTAATTAACATTTTCACCATGGTGAGATGTGCATTTTGCAAGTCAGAGTTTGCGTGTATTTCACACTTTAAAATTCATCTGCCGTGTCGCCATGGTGGATCTGTTTACTCAAGACTTGTGTGTGGTGAAGATAATTGTGGGAGAACTTTCAGTGAGTGGGTGATGTTTCGCAAACATTTGAAGTACTTTCATAAGTGCGATGGTACAAACACTTCTAATCAGTATCAGTTTGAGAATCAGTTGGTAATCTCTAACAATGTGGATAATGTGGATGCTGGATTTGTAGATGGTGAAACTGGAGATGATGCAGATGTGGATCTCTCTGTTGCTGATTTTAAGTCCAAGTATGACAAGAGTGTTGAAGTTTTGATTGCAAAACTGTATAGAAATCCGTCAATTCCCAGAAACTTTGTACAGACTCTGATTGATGATATCCACACTTTCCTAACCGACGGCTTTATTGATGTTTTAAAATCAAAGGTCTTAAGTTCCTTAAAAGTAGCTAATGCTGAGGAAGCTGCTGTGTCAGAGATAGATCAGCTATTAAATATTATGCAAGATCCTTTCAGTGGCCTTAGCACTGATTACAGGAGAATGAAACATTTTAAGGATAACAATTGTTATGTGCCACCTGTGGAATACATCATATCAGAGTCTCGCCCTAAAACTTTCAATACATCCACTGGTCCGGTTGTGAAGCAGGTTAAAACAACTGGTCAGTATGTGCCCTTTCGTTATGTCTTAAAAAAATTGTTTGAATTACCAGGGGCTCTTTCTTCCACTCTTCAATTCATGGATTATATTAAAACCTGTCCTGCTAATGTTAAAATCAATGTAATACAGAGCTGTAAATGGCAACAAAAAGTTTCTTTGTTTGGTGTTAATGCCATTGTTATTCCTCTACATTTCTATTTTGATGAGGTGGAGCCCAATGCAGATTTGGGACCTCACTCTGAAAAAATAGGTGCTGGATACATCTTAATCCCCGTTCTGCCACCTTCTTGTCAATCCAAATTAGAAAACATTCTTTTAGCACTTCTGTTTGATGCTGATGACAGGAAAAGTTGCACACCTGGTAAGGTGAGCTACAATGAGGAAGTTTTCAAACCTATTGTAAAGGAGTGTAATTTCTTGGAAAAGAAAGGTATCCTATGTAATGTTCCTGATTTAGGGGAGAAAAGACTTTTCTTTGTGCTAGATCGCATCATTGGTGATAATTTGGGCCTGCATGGAATTCTTGGTTTTAGTGAGGGTTTTACAAGTAACTTTCCTTGCATCGTATGTCGAGCACCCAAATTACTAACTCAGTCGATGACTCTAGAGGATCCTTCACTTTATAGGACCCGTGCTATGTATGATGCCGATTTACTTATTCAGGATAAGAGTCAAACGGGGATTAAAGAAGCGTGTACATTTAACAAAATATCTTCATTTCATGTTGTTGATAATATGTCTGTTGATGTCATGCATGATATGGCTGAGGGAGTGTCTCACTATGTCCTTATTTCTGTGATCAAGCACTGTGTGGACTCAAAATTTTTTTCTATAAGCACCCTCAATTCAAGAATTTTCTTTTTTGATTATGGTCCAGTTGACTCCAGTAATAAGCCTGTTGGTGTAGCTGATGATTTTCACACCAAGTCTAAATTGAGGGGCTCTGCCAAAGAAATTATGAGTCTAGTACGTCTCCTTGGTGCCTTGGTAGGTGATCTTGTGCCTCATTTTGATCGTTTCTGGCATTTGTACTTGCTTCATAAGCAAATTATGGAAATATGCAATTCAAGGGTTTTGCCTGTCGAGGTTGCTTCTGAGCTAGATTTGCTTGTGCACGAACATCATTCTCTTTACCTTGAGCTGCTACCAGAAAGAACTTTGGCCCCTAAATTTCACTATCTTACCCATTTGGGGGCGAGAATCAGAGATATAGGGCCCCCTGTTCAATTATCGTCTATTCGTGGAGAGGCTAAACATCGACAAGTTGTTACTTTGTATGCGTCTGCTATGACATGTAGGAAGAATACCCCACTTTCCTTAGCAAAGAAACACCAGCTTGGGTTGTGTTTCCGTTTTGTGGCAGACGTGCCTCTTGTGCCAGAGATGGTGTGTGGGCCTAGTGAAAATATTGAGCTTGAAGATCACCAGTACTTTGTGCAATTTCGTTCTAAGTTACCCCTACCCGTTAAATGTGAAGGGACAGTTCAGCGTGTAAACTGGGCTGAGGTCAGTGGAACAATTTATAAACCTCGCATGGTACTTGTTCTTGGTGTTAATGATGCAACTCGATTTAAGTTTGGAAGGATTGTTGACATTTTTATTATCTCTTCAAGGCCTCTTTTTATCTGTAAGCTGCTCACTAATGTTGGCTTCTGTGATCATGTGGGTGGTTTTGAAGTGTCCCAGTCAAGTAGATTTGCTTGTGTTTTCCATGATGATCTATACGATCCTTTTCCGCTTTATGACTTCCAAACTAATAGTGGTGATCGCTTTGTTGTTCTTAAACAGTACCTGTGAGATACTCTCCTTTGCTGGACAGTTGTATTTTGCATATGCCATTTTAAAGTTTATTATTTCGAACTTGTGATCATACAAATATTTAAAGACTAAATTTTAGTTTGTAATGAAAGCAACATATCAAGTGAATTATGTATTTTCAGTCCCTGCTTTGCTGAACAGTTGTATTTTGCATATGCTATTTTTAAGTTTCTTATTTTGAACTTGTGATCATACAAATATTTAGTGACTAAATTTTCGTTTGTAATGAAAGCAATTTATCCAGTGAATTATGTATTTTCAGTCCAATAGGTGTACCTTCATGAAAACTTTTTGACTTGTGACCAAAACACTATTTGTAGTGAGTATTTACATTATACTGAAGCTAATATTTATTTTGTATTTATTTTGTGTACTTTTTGAGGTCAATAATAAGATTTGTTGATTTTCCTGAATTTCCTCTATTTATTATGGCATCCATTTACCAGCTCCTCTATCGGCCAGATTGGCTGTGATAGCGAACCGGGTCACCTGTAAGAGCGAACCGGGTCACCTGTAAGAGCGAAACATGTACGCTGGGTCTGATAACTCCTGGTGTTATAATAACAAATATGTGCACTGAACCAGCGAAAAAAGTTCGCTGTAATAGCATTCCACAAGATGCTCTGACCTGCTGTAACGATCTGGAGTTTGCTCTGTAGCAATATTTGCTCCCTAGTACAGTTAATATTGTTTGCTATTTCAGCAAACATTTTCGAGCAAACAAAAGTTTGCTGAAATAGCGAATTTTTTATCTGAGCATTTTTTAGCGAACAGAAATTTGCTATGGCAGCAAGAATTTTGCTATTTTAGCAAACATATTTTTTTCCGCAGGCTGAGGTGTCTGGTGGGTGAAGGTCCCCTCAGGTGGCCTGAGCCAGCTGGCCTCCCCCATGGCGGGCTCGGCTTGGGGCGGTTGTGCTCCAGGTTGCTACAACCGTGCTTCCTCCCGAAGGACTCAGCAATCCTTTGTCGCCACGGCGACGATGACCGAAGAGAATGAGCAGATGCACAAACTTGCACTTGAAAGCCAATGACTGTGGCTACAGATGGCTGCAGATGGCGCAGGTGGGCGTGCCGTCTGTAGGTCGCGCTGTGTTGACGAGCGCTGGCCGTACGTAGATAGCTGTAGTACGGGTTGCCGCCTCCAACTCGGTCTTCTTCTGGGGTCCCCGCGGGGGAGTTGGACGAGCCATACTCCGCCGCACCTCCTCTCGAAAGACTCGGATACGGGGCAGCTGCGGTCTTGCATGTCGCTGGGACGTAGCAGCTGTGACGCCTCCAAAAGGACTTGTCAACCCTTGGCGTGGGCGGCTCGGCAGCTAAGTACACACCGATCGGCACGAAGGGCACTAGATACAGTCAGTGCCGAAATGTCGGACTAGAGCAGAGCCCGTCACTCAGCGAGCCAGGATACTCCGGACGGTCCGGTCCCAACGAAGCACTTGGTGGTCAAGTGAAGACGGAAAAATGAAAAATAAGAGAAACAAGGAGGAAAAATGGAAGAGACACGTCATGAGTTTGAATTTTACCCTACTTCTAAACATACTCTTAAGGTTCTACACTTAATTCCTAAGCACGCATTGTGACTAAACCTTAATTTTCTTAGACTACAACTTCACTAAAACACTAAAACGTCTTAGACTAATCGTAATTTAAAATGGTCTTACATCTAGAATTTGTACACTACTGACGATTGGCAAAATCTTTCCTGCCCTGAAGCGCCTTTTGTCTCTCTTTCATAAGTATGACGCCTAAAATATTGCCATCGTAACAATCCAAAATGAATTTATTGCCTGTCAAATGTAACAAAAGAGAGAAAATTTTATTTTGTTGAAATTTCTCATGAACACAGCGAGCCATCCAATCGTCTCTAATTTTCTTTTCTTTTTTCTTTTTTTTTTCTTTGTCTTTTCTTTTTCCGAGTAAATACCTATTGGCCCGAAAGAAGTCCTCAACTTGATCTTGTGCTTTCTCTACTAACTCTCGGTACTGCTGTAATTCTTGCTCTGCTCTCTGTGCGGCTCTCTGCTGTTCAATTACATCTAAGAGGCCTTCTCTGAGTCTAAACCAGGAGGAGTTATAGGGATACGTACGACATAAAGGTTGAACTAATTTTTCCAGGTCAGATCCTCTGACCGCATCCTCCAAATATATTGCTTTCTCGCAATCCGTACACCTAAAAATATCTAATCTGTAATTTAATAAGTCCAGAATATTTTCAACATTTTCGCCATTTTTGTAAACAGGCAATAAAATCTGAGGTTTAGTGGGATTGGCACTGTCCATTTTGAAAAATATATGTATATATTTTTTTGACAGAATTTAGAACTTACAAATTTGAAACTGATCTTAACAGAGTAGAGTGCGGCAACACTCCCACTCGGCGCTGTCCAGCGAGCTCGAGGCGAACCCGACGCTATCGCTGACTCGACACCAAACGTCCGCCTCGCCGCGGCGGCGAGCGCGACTTTGTGTCTCTCCTAGCCTAGCTTAAAACTATTTTTTTTTTCCATGTGGAAAGAGGAATTAAAAAAAAACACGGTAAAAACTGAACAAGAAAAAATCATGGTCTTAAAACTAACTTATCCAACATAGCCTAACTTAGCCTAACCTAGCCTAACCTAGCCTAACCGCGGTTACACAAAAAACACATTCACACAAATTGCAAAAATAATGTCAAAAAGAATACTAACGTGTTGCCCGTGACTTTCGTCTGGTCGGCAAGACAATTAGAACTTAGAAACTTTTGCAATTTCGACTCCCAACCTTGCACGAACAGAATATCCGCGCACGAAAACACGCTATTGCAGAGCTTTTAACTCCTAGCGAGTTTTTACCTACTTAAGCCTATCAAATAGGAACGAAGTAGGGAGACGGTCGTAGTACTAGTGATCCCTTAGCGTAAATTCATAGCGCTAAGGCCACGCAACCTCCACCAAATAATATTTTGTGTTTTTACAAGGGGTGTAGATTCTGTAATGGTGCTCTGTGGCCACCATTCACCTTTCTCTTGTTTGCAAAGATATTAAGGGAAAAGAAGGAAGGACCAAGAACTCTTTAGATCAAAGATAGGTCGACCACCAAGCACTTACTTGTAGCCGAAGCTGCCGGGTCGGGAGCCGGGACACGTCTGCCTGCGTGTCGCTCCCGCTCGGTCGGTGAGGCCGGCCGAGGGGAATCCGCTGACGCGCGTGATTTTGCATCGCGGCTTCGGGAAGGCGCAGCGCGCCAGATTCAAAGCTGCGCGCTTCCCTGACAATGTCCCTGGCGCTCGTGGTCGTGGTAGACAGGGGCGGACTGGCCCGGGGGGGGGGGGGGGGGGGAGAAATCCCCCCCGGGCCCCCCCGGGTCCCCCCAAGCACGACGCACACATGATAAAAAATGAAGCCAACATACACTAAGGATCACTTCAATGTCGGTGACTAGCGCATCGCCGTAAAGATACCAGACTATTAGGGGTAGGGAGGTTGTGGTAAGGTTCCCGGGCTCCGAGCTCGTCACTGCACTATTCGTTTGCAAACCGGAACATGATGCGAGCCGCGCTGCGGCCGAGGTCGGGCGGGCGGACAGCGGATGATGCGGTACGGGCGGTGCGCCTGGCCGGTGCGGCCGACTTGGCTAGAGGGGCGGGGGATGGGAGGGGCACTGCGCCGCGCTGGCTGCGTCGGACGGGCGGGCGGGCCCGGCGCGGCTGCGATTGTTGGCACGGCACGGCTGGCGCGAGGCTCTGTGACGAGACAAGCGACGCGCTTCGTTCTTTCTTCCGTTCTGGTGTGGCGCGGGCGCGTTAGTGAAGTTTGAAGTGTCATATCTGCGTCGAAGTGGGTGTGCGTGTGTGGGCTTATCATGGGAATTGCCCTAGTTCAGTGGAGGGCTGCAATCGGACGATATGGCAGTCGTGACGGCAAGGACAGGTCATCAGAAGGCACGCGGCGAAGACTATGTTACCCCTACGGCACGACTGAATGCGGCGGCGGCCCGGTCGACGTACAGAAGGCCATCAATCAGGTAAAGTCTCAGATGTACTGTGCATCGTCTTCACCCACCCTTTTGCATTCGTTCGTTAATTTACCGCACTATCCCTTTCGTTTTTCCTTTAATTTACAGCACTTTTTCTTCGTGACTCTCGATTTTATTTTGCCCACTGACACTGGCAAACGAAAGGCATTGTTTAATGCGCTGGTTTCTCGGCTGCTTTTAGTTATTGCTGGTGTTGAGTCTAGCCCAGGGCCAAATTCAGGCAATCCTGAAAAGCCGTATCGGCATCTTTCCGGATCTCAAAAGCGCAAGAAGGCAAAACAGGAGACCCTAAGCGCTTCCGGCAACGACCCAAAGCAGCAAAAATTGACATTTTTCAGTCCCCGTAGTTCTGTCGACCAGCTAGCTGCGCTGTCACCACCACCTTCAGATTTTTCCGTGTCTTCTCCCTCTCCATTGCCAGTATCACCGACTTCACCGTCACCATTTTCTCCGTCTCCCTCTCTGGCATCCTCTGATATCACATCGGAAAATGACGTTAGAAACACTGACCAGGATGATGAACAAGAGGTTGAAGTTGTGGTCGTCCCGCCCGATGACTGCGCTGGCACACCTGAAGCTGGTGATGTGCGTCAAGAAACCATAGTGGTTCCCTCTCCCTCAGTAGACGTTGAAGTTGAAATAGACATGGAAATGGATCCCTTTAGGTTGTTCTTATCAGATCAATGCAGTCTGAACGATAGTGAGAAAGAACTTCTGATTAAGAAGCACCCTATTCAACCTATCACACAACCAGGATGTCCAGTGTCACTTCCATTCGATCCAGACAGAATTTATTCTCAAGGGCCGGGAGAAGAAAAGCGACTTTGGCTTTCCTTCTCGCCAAGCCGGAAAAAGCTTTATTGCTGGGTGTGCTGTGGTTTTGCGCCGAAACCAGACACTACATTTTCAAAGGGCTGGGGCAGCTCAGCACAATGGCTTGCTGGGAGATGCTATGAGCGCGTTCACAGGCATGAAAACAGCAAAGAGCACATGCTAGCCTTTCTTGCCTTTTCAAATAGACTCTGTCGACCATTGCATTGATTTATCGCATAAAAGCCTGCGAGAAAAACAAATTTCCGAGAGGCGCGAAGTTTTACTTCGAATCATAAACATAGTCTTACTCCTAGCTAAACAAGGTCTGGCTTTTCGCGGTTCAAAAACGGAAGCCGCATATTCTCTGCCGTTATCTTGCAACCATGGAAATTTTCTTGAAGAAATCAAGAGCAGGGCCAAATACGACCCCATATTGAATTCCTATGTCAATAAGGTTGTTCAGCAGAGCCAAGCCAGGCACAACAATCATCCAACAAGTCAAGGGAGGGGATCTCTTGTTACTTTTTTGAGCCACTCTACATTCAAGAAACTTCTGGATATAACAACATCTATGGTTATTAACACAATTAAGAACAGAATTATGACAAATGGTGGAAAGTACAGTATTTCTCTTGATGGCTGCCAAGACATCTCCGTAAAAGAAATATTGTGCCTTGTAGTTCGCTATGTTGACGAATACGGACCCGTCGAAGTGCTACTCGATGTACATGCAGCCTCCCTCACCACTGGAGAGGCGCTCTTTGAATATGTGCTGAGTGTCCTCAAAAAAGTAGGACTATCAATAGAAAATCTTGTCGGATACTCCTTTGACGGCGCTGGAAATATGTCAGGTTCGGTATCAGGCTTGCAGGCTCGACTGAAAGAAGTAGTTCCAGCCAGTGTTTTTCAGCATTGTTATGCCCACGTGCTTAATCTTGTTCTCCAAAAGTCTTGCAACAATTTACCCCAGTCAGAGGTGTATTTTAATTTATTACGAGACACAGCAACTACTATTTCGGAATCCTATAAAAGGATGGGATTGTGGAAACTTGTTTCACAGTGCTTGGTTGATTCGCGTGCGCGGTGCCACTTTCTTGTGAAATTTGGAAAAATTCGCTGGTGGGCAAAGAAAAAAAGCATCTGACAGAATTTTCGTCCACGAGACTAGCATTTTACCTATCATATTGACTGTCCTAGAGATTGTCTCAAACGACAAAGATCTACCTGGAGCTGTGCGTGCCAAAATTCGAGGGGAGCTGAGAAATTGATGCCGCTTTGAAACACTTGCCGTTGGAATGCTTTTCCACCGCATTTTTTCTGCATCTGGCCCTGTCTCAGACTATTTGCAGGGAAAGCAGCTGGATCATGTTCAAGCAGCCCGCATGACAGCAAATTTAATCCCAACTATATCAGCCATCAATGTGGACGAAGTATTGAATGAGACCAAAATTCTTGCTGAGAAATGCAATGAAAAGCTTGAATCATTGAATTTATCACAAGAGTTTACGGACAGCTGCGCCCAAGTCGAGGCCAGCCTGCAAACTGAATATGAGCGGAAAAGAATTCCCCGGGTTCCGCAAAGGCTTGGTGAAAAGTCAGGCAAGTGAAAATTTTATACTGCTGTGTACATATTGCATTAAATTGATACACATTGACTAATATCTCCTGTTTTTTTTTGAGGTGACGAATTTAGAGAAGCAGCAAGTTCACAGTCTCCAAACTGGCCTCTCCAAGTGAATGTCCTTTCCCCTATTTTGGCTGTCTTCACGGGCTACAAGCACGATTTGGCGATGAGAGTGATGTTCTGCCAATTTTTAAATCGTGCAGCTTTCTCAATCCAACGAGATTTTTTGAAATTAAAGGTGGCATCCCTGAAGGCAGTTTGAATCATTTGTGCACCCTCGCTGGGGTAGATATTTCGGATGTGACGGGCGAACTTGCAGTCTTTGCTGGATGCTATGAAGACCTTGTCAAAAACATACAGGCCGATTTCAGACCAAACGTCTATTATTCTGCGTTTGATATTGATTTCCAGGTAATTAAAAAGTCCATTATTCCGATCTGATGCTGCACTGCCGTCCACCTCTTGGACATAACCTTAATTAATAAGAATATGGTTTCAATTTTCACAAATTGAGCTATGTCTAGGTTTTGGGTATTGACGCTTTTAAAGTTACAAACCGCTAAGACTATATTCCCATTTTTATTGTAAAGAACGGCGCCCCATGGGATGAGGAGGAGCAAGGAGACCGCGGACCTGATGCTTCTGCGGCGGATGATGATGACACGGTTTGCCGAGGGTGCCTCCGATGTCCATACCGCGTCCTTCGCAAACATGGGCTGTATACTTCAGCCTTCAGGTCCCTCACTAAGGTGTATAAAATAGCACTGACTCTCCCGTGCACTCAGGTAAGAGGAGGAACCTTAAGCCTTGCGTGCGTATTTACGTAAATTATTTGTCGAACTTAAGTGATGAATTATTTCGTTCCGTTAGGTGACTTGTGAGCGTTGTTTCTCCAAGTTAAAAATAGTGAAGACAAGACTCCGATCCATGATGGGCGACGAGTTTCTACGAGCTTCCTTGATGATGGCCGTAGAGCGAGACATTGTCGACGCCATTGACCCTTTGCTAATTCTTGAAGAATATGCGGCATCAACAGCAGAGTTGAGCCGCTTGCTGACTCTTTGATGATGTTAATATGATTAGTTGTATATTTTCCATGTATAAACCGGAAAAACGGAAAGGCGACGATTTGTTATTAAAAAACCCCTGGAAGGTAGGCAAATCCGGGCCCCCTCTACCTATTTCCCCGCCGGGCCCTTTTGGAGCCAGTCCGCCTCTGATGGTGGAGGCCGTGCCCGTGCTCCCCAGGTAGTCTTTCTCCCGCCGCCTGGATTTAATTTCCAGCCGTCATACAGCCAGGTGCTGCGTGCAGCAGCCCCGCAGTATGCACAGACTGCCCCCGCTGGCAGTGCCGTTGTGGTCCGCCGGCCCCAGCAACAACAGCAACAACAACAAGATGTACTTCCAGATCAGCCCCGCCGTGTCCCTGTGTGTTTTGGCTGTGCTACCCCAGGCCGCATGATTGCCTCCTGCCCTGCAAATAATGATTCTTTTTTCGGGTAGCGCCCCTTGGGTCGCGCGCCGGCTCAAGGGGTTCCCTGTCATCAGCCCGGCGTGGTGCAAAGGACATTCCTAACACCCCTTTGTTGTCTAGTATGAAAAATCCAGTAAATTGTAGTATGAAAAATTCAGAGCCCAATATGAAAAATTTCAGAGTTATTGACACTCCACGTGATGGTAATTGTTTTTATTCTGCTCTCAGCTTCTCTTTGTATGATTCATTTAATGCTTCTTTGTGTTTGCGTAAAGTCGTCCAAAATTTTATTTTCCAAAATTGGTCAGAATTTTCTCCTTTTATTGTAAATTTTTCAAAAGAGCAATTCTATGCTCTTCATTCCCGTGTTGGCGAGTTCGCGACTTCAGTTTATGTCCGCGCCGCCGCTATGCTCCTTGGCATCCCTGTTCATGTCCAAACTCCTTCAAAATTAATTTCATTTTCATGCTCAAAGTCAATTTTGATCAAATCAGCCCCTCAGGCAATTTATTTAAAATTCATTCCTCCAAATGAAAGTGGACACAACCAATGCTTGTTGAGTCCGTCCGCGCGCCCGCCGTCCTGGTCACTGTCTATCCGCCCCCGCGTAGGTAACAGTTCTGGTGCACGCCACCAGAGGGCGCCACCGTCGGCACCGTGTGCCCAGCCGCGTGCCCAGCCGCGCGCCGCGCCGCGTGTGGTTCCAGCCATGCGCTCCTCTCCCAGCAGTGTCCCCGTGGATCAATGGTACCGAGTCGGCCCGCGAGGCGGGAGTTCCAAGGTTCAAATCCCACATGATCAAAATTTTTCAACTGAAAAGAAACTTGTTCCTAACAAAGTAAGTGATTCTAATCAACATTTAAGTGTTTCCAGCATGTCTCGTAACCCTAATTTTTCTCCAAACAATGTGTCTTATGTGTCTCCCTCTGTCTCTCCTCCTGTCTCTGTTCCGGTTTCGTCTAACAAAGGTCCAATTGACATTTTTGATTTAGCTCAATTTAACCCCCGTAAAGCTTTAATTTTACATATTTCTGAACGGCCCCGCCGTTTATTTCCTGTAGCCGTAAGCGTTGATGGTTTAAAGCTACAAGGCTTTCTTGACACTGGAGCTTCACGGTCTATCATTAATACTAAATTTTGCACTGATTTTTCATCTCTATGTCCCGCCAATGTGCGTATTCAAGTTGCAAACAAGAGTAACTTAAAATGCGAAGGTGTATATAAACCTGAGCTGCAATTTGGTGACAGTTTTTCCGTGTCACATCCCCTTCTTGTTGCTAATATTAGCGTTGATCTGTTGCTTGGTGGTGACTTTTTGGACAGATTTTCAGCAGATATTCGGTACGGAAAAGGCCATGCTATTTTATACCACAATGGTTCCAAAGTAATTTTGCCTCGCCTTTCCCAATCCGGTTCTCCCGAAACTGCCTCTGTCTCTCTCTGCACCGCTCCGCGGATTGCACCTCAGACCTCCCACCTTAGACAGTTAGCTAATATTCCCACAGATTGTACTCAAATTTCTCCCATCCCCGTAACAAGTGCATTCAGTGTCTCTCTTTACCCACAGACCTTCACAATGGTCCCTGGTAAGACCACTATGCCTAACGTGTTACCGGCTGTTCTTACGCCCAAGAGAATTATGGGTGTAGATTTTGTTTTTAGTGTGGAATGTTTTATGTCCACCGACATTTTAGTTCCAGTTTTCAATGGCTCGGACGATCCCATCGTCTTGCCCAAAAATTCAAAAATTGGTTCAATTGATTTTGTAGACCGAAACATTTCTAGTTCTGATGTTGTCTCTTTGTCTCCTTTTGCTCTGGTCTCTTGTCTTTCTGCTGAAGAAATTTCCTTAACTGCAGATCAAAATTTACCTCCCGATAGTTCCAAAACTGACAAACCTAAATTCCCTTCTCTGGATGAAAGCGCCTTGACACCTGAACAGAAGTCTCAAGCATTAGCTATGTTGTCCAAGTATCCTGATGTTTTTGGTTATGAGTTGACTCCTAGTTCTTTTATCCCTGATATTTATGCACATTCAGAGCTCAAGGAACCTGGAAATTTTTTCGGGAAAAATTGGCTTTGGAGCTTAGAGCAACAGCGGCTTGCCGATGTTCAAGTAGAAAAGTTGCTGAAAGAAAATGTCATCATGGAAACTTTCACTAATAATTGCTTGCCTGTATTTGTCATTCTTAAACGCGGGTCCACAGTGGAAAATCCACAGGGCCGTCTGCTCATTGATTGCAGAGTTTTAAATACACTGGCGACCAAAATTAGCGGTCCACTTTTTCCGAAGTCCGCCATTTCGTTGCTAGTCGACCTAGAGAGCTGAAACTCCGTGTAAGCACGTGCCAAAGGTTCATCTTCGAGGCCCCTGGACGCCAATTTTATTGGTTCACTCTAAGGGGTGGAACCACCCCCTTAACTCCGACAATGTCGAAAATCGCCGCGAAGGGCGCCGATAAAACCCATGTGGCGGGCAAAAATTGTCAATTTTTCAGTCGGCGTGAACTCATGGACCATTGAAGCTGCTGATTCCTGAATTTCGACCCCCTACGACTATCCCTTAATTTTGGAGGGGGTGGGGGTAGTTTTTGAGTTAGGGGTCGTAGAGTTTCGAAATTGATCGCAAAGGGTAGCAGAGGGCTCAGGGGCGTCAAAAATACCCGGCGCGACTTAAATCGACACCATAAAAGTGTAATAAACTCGAAAAAACTGAAAAATTAGGCTTGTTTTTACAGTCACTTTGCGTCCCTCTACCGCCGCTCTCAGTCGAGTTAGGGTAGTGCGGGAGACGATTTTTTACAGTTCGAACCTTTCCAAACTAGGCCCCAGACGGAGAACTCAAAATCTCGAGGGCTTCAACCTTGAAACTACTGGGGCGCATACCCCTGCAAGCGATTTTCAAGAAAAGTCAATTTTTGAATCGAATTTTATGGCACGCAAATTGCGCGAATATTGACCACAGCCACTGTAATCATCGAAAAAGTGCCAGGCGCGTTCGTTTCCATGGATTTTGAGGCCTGTAAGAGTGATTGTTTGGATGTCACGCTTTAACAATGGGGTGTAAGAGTCTATGCTACCGCAATTTAAGGGTTGAAGCCGTCGAGATTTTGTGTTGTCCGTTTGGGGCCTAGTTTGTAAAGGTTCGAACTGTAAAAAAAACGTCTCGTGCAACACCCTAACTCGACTGAGAGCGGCGGTAGAGGGACGCAAAATGACTGTAAAAACCAGCCTAATTTTTCAGTTTCTTCGAGTTTATTACACTTTTATGGTGTCGATTTGAGTCGCGCCGGGTATTTTTGACACCCCTGAGCCCTCTGCTACCCTTTGCGATCAATTTCGAAACTCTACGACCCCTAACTCAAAAACTACCCCCACCCCCTCCAAAATTAAGGGATAGTCGTAGGGGGTCGAAATTCAGGAATCAGCAGCTTCAATGGTCCATGAGTTCACGCCGACTGAAAAATTGACAATTTTTGCCCGCCACATGGGTTTTATCGGCGCCCTTCGCGGCGATTTTCGACATTGTCGGAGTTAAGGGGGTGGTTCCACCCCTTAGAGTGAACCAATAAAATTGGCGTCCAGGGACCTCGAAGATGAACCTTTGGCACGTGCTTACACGGAGTTTCAGCTCTCTAGGTCGACTAGCAACGAAATGGCGGACTTCGGAAAAAGTGGACCGCTAATTTTGGTCGCCAGTGTATAAAGTTGCATGAGTATAAATTTAGACAGACAACTATTGACGATTGCTTGAGATATTGTTCTGATAAATCTATGCTTTCTGTTTGTGATACTGTCAGTTATTTTCACACAATTTAATTAACTGAACCTTCAACTGACCTGTTAGGTTTTCAAGTAGGCCATCGTCGCTTCAAATTTTTGCGCCTTCCTTTTGGTCTAAAAACCTCCTCCCAAATTGCCCAGGCCACAATGGCCTCTGTCCTGCAAGGACTTCCGGTTGTCCATTATGTTGATGACATTATCTCAGGTGGCACTTCCTTTTCTGAGGCTCTAAATTTATTTGAACAAATTTTGATCCGTTTTCGTAAGAATAATCTTTTAATTCGCCCTGACAAGACCGAACTGTTCCGTAAGACGGTCAACATCCTCGGGATGAAGGTCACGGCCGGTGTGTCCGTGTGCGTCACGTTTCCGTCCCCTCCTCTCTCTAGAATCTCCGAAAGCTGCAAAACAACTTAAGTCTTGTGTCTGCTTCCTGTCTTTCTATCGCCGTTTCATTCCTAATTTTGCTCTCCGGACACGTCATCTTTAGGATATGGCTAATGAAAAGAGTGCTTTTATTTGGACAGATGCTGATCGTGACTTAATCCACAATATGTATAACAGATTGTTACAGCATGCTACCTTGGCTTTATTTAATCCTAACCTCAAAACAAAGCTTCATGTTGATGGCTCCAAAATTGGCGTTGGTTCATTTTTGTCTCAAGCTAAAGACAAGTTTTACCTGCCAGTAGCTTATTTTTCAAAAGAGTTGCTCCCTACGCAACGCACTTGGAGTGCATTTCATATCGAGTGTCTAGCATTTTATTTGTCAGTCAAATATTTTGAAAAAGAATTAATGCTTCTGGAACGATTTACTGTATTGACTGATGCTTCATCACTGTAGTATTTGCTTCAAATGGAAAGTCCAAAAGCTCCATTTGATCGTTTTATTGCATTTTTGTCCAAATTCACCTTTGATTTTGAACTAGTAACATCTGAACAAAATAAAATACCAGATTCTTTATCAAGGCTTCCACAGCCCCCTTTCGGCTCCAATCTTGTTCTCCCAGAACAACTAACAACGAAATTGAATTCCATCAATATGTGTTCTTTGTCCTCTCCTGCCTCTCGCCTTCCTAAGGCTTTACAGGTAACCACGCGTGCAATGCGTAACAAGGAGAAGGCTGCCGACACGCAACTGCGTGCCCCAGTAACTGACCCTGTTGTTCCTGATAGTGTCCCTGCCCCAGTTCCTGCACGTGCAACCACCGTGCCCGCACCGAGTGCTTCTGTGTTTGATCCCATTAACATTTCAGATCCCTGTGTTGGTAACCCTGGTGATCCTAAGCCGCTGTGTGATTACCACAACTGTGGTTTGTTGCCTTTTTCTGCAGCAACTATTAACATACTGCAGCGCCAAGATTCAGTCCTAAACAAAATAATGATTGATACTTATTACGCTCGATTTAAACCAGAAAATGCTGTTAAAAATGTACCAAAATTTAAAAATTTTAATGGTCTTTTAATGACCAACACTAAAATCATGCGTTTAGTAGTTCCAAAATTTCTTGTTCCGTTTGTTCTCAAAGAATTTCACGATTTGTGTATGCATTCTGGTATTAGAATCATGCAAATTTCAATTTCCAAATTCTATTTTTGGCCCAATATGTATGAAGATATCACTACTTACGTTAACTCCTGTCAAATTTGCAGTGCTTTTAAAATCTCTAACAAAAAGTATGGTTTTTTGCAGCCCCGTATTGCTAAAGACATTTTTACTGACATTATGATTGATTTTTGCCATGTCTTTACAGCGCAATCAAAAGCAAAGTTCACTCACTGTCTACTAATTTCTGATCTCTATTCTAATTACTGCAGTATATTCCCTTGTAAATCTACTGGTTCTGAAGAAGCGATCTCTCATCTTAAGACGTTTTTCTCTCGTTTTGGTGTGCCCCGCACGCTTTACTCTGACGTGTGCGCGGCCACGACCAGCGATTTATTTAAAGAATTTGCAAATCAATTTAAATTTAATGTTCAGCACGCCGCAAGTGGCGCTCATTGGTCCGTAGGTGCCGTGGAGAGTAACGTTAAACGTTTCTCCGCCCCTCTCAAATTTTTGCTAGCTAATAAACTCTAGCGTAAAATCAATTGGCATTTGTTTGCTCCGTATATTGAATTCCATATGAACAATTCACCTCAGGTTGCTACTTGTTTAGCTCCCAATGAAATAGTTTTTGGCAAAAGATTCAACACCCCATTCATGAATCAAACTGTACATTCCGACAGTGTTTCATTACAGCGCCGTCTTCAAATCCTAAGTGAAATTCGTAAGACAGCTGAGGAGCGCAAGATTGCTTCTAAACTGAACCAAAAATCAACTTATGACAAATCGCGCCTCTCTGTCTCTTTTCGCCCCAATGAACCAGTTTGGGCTTATTTTGAACGCAAAGCTTCCGAACTTAACCCCATTAAATTACAGAAGATTTCAGAGGTACTGTACTACGTGAGGTTACGGTCGAACACAGGAAAAGTGTGGCGCAGACTGTGTCACGTTGCCCACCTGAAGAAGTTCCAACGTAGACCTTCACGTTTAACCCTTAACAAGGACATTGTTTTCTTCACAGATACTATAACTAATAATGTTTCTCCTATTTCAGAGTTTTATGTCGCCGATGTGCGCCCTACGTTCAGCTCTTCCATGTACATGTACTAATCCAAGTGTTTTTTGACACTTCCTATACTTCTAATTCTCTTTGATCTTCAATTCATTTTTTTCTCATTCATTTTTTTAGGGCTGTTCCTTCCTGTCTAGGTTGGTGTGGCAGCAGCCGTGGTTTTCTCATTTGCTTGTGTCTAGTACTTAGTCTAATGTAGTTTTATTTTTAGGTTAGTTGGGCCCCTAGTTATAAGGTTTAGTCGTACCTTTGTAGGTTATGTGGTACAAGTACTTGCATTGAGATTGCCATAATTAAGACGCAGTGCACGGCGTCCGCTCATTCATTTTCCCATGTCATCCCCACACATCTTACCCCCTCGTTCTTGCGGTCGAAGATGCATTCTTTCTCTCTCTCTTTTCTCGTTGAGTTTCGCGTGATTTTTTGCGTAATGAGTTCTTCGTCTTTCTTGTGTAAATGCGCGTCGATTAATAAACGGTCAACCCTTATCCGCGCCATGGCAGATGTTGTTTTTCCTGCCCCATTCATTCATTTCTTTGTTTTTGAACGTCTCTTTGATTCGTGTTTCCGTTTTTGAAGTTGTCTTTCTCGGGTTCCCTATTTTTGATCCCGCCTTTCTCTCCTTCTTGAAGCACTTTGAAGTTGGTATTTTTCTTTCATTTTTGAGTTTTAATGGAGCCCTGACCTGGCCAATATCTGTGTGATGGTGTGGTTTGCTTTGTCATGGTGTTGTCCCGACTTTAAACCGATTATCTTTGATTCCATTAGATTCTATTTTGATGATAGTTTTTCCGTTTCCTTTGAGTTTTCATTCAATTTACCATTCAAATTTGTATTCCGATTTTTTTTTCTCATTCAAGTTTTCTGTTGTTCAAGTTTTGTTTGTCATTCAGTTTTTGGTATCTTTGAAGTTTGTTCCATTCGTCCAATTCCATTCATTCAGTTTAAGTTAGATCTCCTTAATTCTGCTTTCTGCTTCATTCATTCTTCAAGTTCAGTCAATCCCGCACTGCTGAAAATGCACTAAGGAATTCCAGAGTGAAACTCTGAAATTTTTGAGTGTCACTCTGGATTTCCTGAGTGACACTCTAAATTTCTAAGTTGCACTCACAATTTGTAAGGGGCACTCACAATTTCCAGAGTGACACTCAAGGCATTCAGAGTGTTATGGGCCAGAGTCTGGAGTCTAACTCAAAACTCTTAAGTGGCACTTAAAGTTTCCAGAGTGCTGTGGACCAGAGTGTGAGTCTGACTCTGAGCTCCTAAGGGGCACTTAAAGTTTCCAGAGTGCTGTGGACCAGAGTGTGAGTCTGACTCTGAGCTCCTAAGGGGCACTTAAAATTTCCAGAGTGCTGTGGACCAGAGTGTGAGTCTGACTCTGAGCTCCTAAGGGGCACCTAAAATTTCCAGAGTGCTGTGGACCAGAGTGTGAGTCTGACCCTAAGCTCCTAGGGGGCACCTAAAATTTCCAGAGTGCTATGGACCAGAGTCTGAGAATAAAAATTCCAGAAGGCCAAAGCCAAAGGGAAATTCGAAAAGAGAAACTAACGAAGCGGGCGGTATCGCGCTTGGTAACACACCACGGGCTCGTGCGGGAATACCGCCTGCGCCCCGCCCCGCCCGCAGCGGCGGTGCTAGTGGCCATGCACCAGTGGGGTGGGGGCGGCGCCGGCACGACGGAGGCTGGCCTTGTGCGGCTGTCGGCCGTCCTCTCGTCCTGCTTAGCCTGGACGCGATGCGCCGTACAGGCGCAACCCGGGGAACGCGACGGGCTCGACGACGCGAGCCTCCACGGGCCGGGTGTGGGCGAGTATATCGGCTATATGCGTTCAACAAAACGAATCGGTAACACTCGGGAAAGCTCCGCGGCGATGCGAAATCCATTCTCAAGGACGGTACAACGATGTCAACGTGCGTAGATTTACGGGACGGGCGGGGTCCGATCAGCGGTGGTGCATTCCGTCCACGCGCCATCTCTCGGCGGCGGGCGAAACGTCCCCGGGCGCCGGCAAGGGCTGCGCCAACAGAGCACGAGAAGGCGCCTGGGCGGTAGGCAGCCAGTTTGCAATGACCGCCATCGGGGTGGCCTACCCACCCAGGCGCGTCTGGAGGTATGTTGACTGGGTTGTGTTTCCGCAACCCCTACTCTTTTCATTCATATTCCCTGCCGTGCCGAAGAGAGTGAATAACTATTGTACTGAGATCGTCCTCAGAATTTTATTAATTATAAACAGGGATATGCAGAAAAAAAGCAAAAATCTTTTTGTTCAACATTGATTTTATTCACAAAATATTTTCATCTCATATTTAAAAAATACATTAACATCACAGCTTAACAATAAAAGCATCTTCTTTGGTATATTGTGTGAAAACAAGTCCACTGAACATTTCCGGAGTCATTGGTTAATATAATAAATTTGCCAACCAAAGATAATCATAAAACACATAAATGTGTTAAGACTTACACTAATTTTAAACTTCAACTTAATATCACACAATAAAAAAGGAGGAAGAAGTCTTCTAAATAATGAAACTTGAGGAAATGTGCAGTACTGGATAATTTAAAACATGTTGTAACAGTTAGGCATAGGTGATAGAAAATGCCCATGAGATAAATTCAAATTAACAAAAACATTACATAAATGACAAGGTTCTTGAATTGATAAATCTGCATCAATACTGTTCACCTTTAACAAGTGATGGCGATTTAAATCCACATTTGGCATAGTGGGACACATGTACGGCTGACACCTAACAACCCTGCACACTACCCACAGCTTTTCACTAGATTCGTCATACAGTAACTTTTTTATAGAAACAACACGCTTACTAGACATCCACACAATGGAATTGTCAGTGCACGACTTCTTTGCCTGGCTTTCAGTACAGTACATCCATCCACCTTTCTTTATTCTACTATATAAAATGCAATTCTGCACATCAATATTAAGCTGGTCACAAAGAAACAACTCTTCTTCACTTAAATTACTATGATAAGATTTTCCGATAAGTTTCAAATCACCAACCAGTTTGACGGCATGTCGCTCAGTTTCTAGAGATTCGGCAAAAGATTCACAGTTTTCCGACGACAAAGAATGCCTAAGAAATTCCACAGAGCGCTCTCGCGACACTGCCCTACAAACCTGATTGGGGATGCCATTATTGGCAAATATGACATTTTTAAGATGTTGCATTTGATGTTCAAAGGCATAAGCACTGACAGCAAAAAGATTACCCCATCTAGCAACATGCTGTGCAGCATGCAATACAGTGTGTACATTGTGGCGCATCATATGCAACCCATATAAATATTGGACCTTTGCAACAAATTGAACCAAAAGACCATTTGCGATATTAACCATCTCTGGCGTAATTTCATCTGCCAACAATAAATGCATAGCTTGTACATAATCAGCCCAATTCTTCAGAAATTCTTGAGGCAATTTGTCAATAAGTAGGCACACACTGAGATGGAGGCCAAAGTTCTCAAGCTCCCTACCAGTCCAAAACGCAAACACCTCTAACTTCCTTACAGCTTTACGAAATTCTAAAGGGGGCTTCACATGAGTCAATAACTTCTCGATATTTACAGTCTTTGTTTGAATATATTCTTCATGAGAGAGCCACTCCTTGAGAAAAGTTTTTACATTACCCTCCCCAAAATTGTGCATATATTCGAATATCATGCCATTAACAATATCAAAATTGGTGCAGCCTGCGAGATGCGATGGAGAAATACAGCCACGAACAACAATTTTTTGGCGAAGAGCCTCACCCCAGTCCTCCACCATCTGACGACTACTCCTAAGATCATCCAAGGGAACATTAAACCTAAACCTCTTTGCTTTCTCAAATTCTTCCCCAGGATGAAGACACCAGTTACAACTAAAAGCACCCCTGTGCATGTGGATGCCTTGAACTTCCCCCCTTGCTCCTGTGTCAACACAACATCCTTTCAAAAAAGCTCTAAAGTGTACTGCAGGTTCCTCACCAAAAGAAATGTGAAAGCCAGGATCAGAAAGACTGTTAATATGTTTGGAGATAGGTTCCAAAAATAGATTCATATCAGCCTTCTTGTTGCCAAACCACAAGCCTACAACCATCAAATTTTTCATTCTACTCACAATCGGAAGTTCATTAACCATGACAACACAGGGCCAAATTGAACATTTGCTGGACTTAAAAAGAGGAGAACCATCAACACAAATAGTCAAAGTTATAATCTTACACAAGTCATTAAAATCTAGAGAACCAACAAATTTCTGATATTCACTCCCATCATAAATATCATACATATTATTCGAGACTCTATTGGTAAAACTCTTTGGGTCTTTGAGTTGACCCCTCAAATTGTCATTCTTAAACAAAAACTCTAATTGATAAGGCAAATCAAAAGTTACAAAATAAGACTCCTTTTTTAAAACATTCATAGGGTTCACATGTTGACACCTAAAATTCCTGCATAGAACAGGATTTTTCTGGTTTTGGAAGTTAACCTCAGGTAGAGGGTTTGAACATTTAGTGCAAAAGAAATAGTAATGCATACCTTTGTCACAAAATAAAAGCTGGTCTAAAATATATCGAGAGTCACCAAATACCCTTTCACCGAACAAACTGTTAACAAATTTAAAAAGATTTGCGGTTTCCGAATGGTTCCAGTTATGATGTGATGCTAGTGTCAGCGCATTAAGAAGAGCCTCTCCATGTGTGGCAGTGATGGCTGGTTCTATAGGCATTTTCAGTTTCTCTTCCATATCCTTCTTCAAACGTTGAAATGGCTCTCCAACATTGGGTTGTCCGGCCTAAAAATATAGTAAAACATCTTTAAGACTCCCAAGAATAGAAATAAGAGGAGAATGGCAACAAAATGGCACCACACTATTGGAATAATACCTGAAAGGGATATTCATTCACACAAACTTCATTTGGATTATCCAGTAGTGCTGTATTAGGTTCTGGAATCAGCATCTGCTCGTCCTCTTCACTGTCACTCTCAATATCAAGCAGAACAGGCAGGGTTTCATCTTGGGAAACATGAACATCATCAAGATCTCCATCTATGTTGCTGAAGTTGGAGGTGATAGATGCATTGTCATCTTCAGGTACAACGTTTCCAGCCTGAAACATGTGGAATCAGCACTTTAATACCAGAAAGAAAAAAAGGTTGTTATGTCACATGTAGAAGTGCTGATCTCACAACTTACTTCAATCTCTGGCACCAGGTCTGAGGCAAGCAGACAGATTGCAGAAGGCATAGAAATATCTGCTATGTCGCCATCATCTGCTACATTTAATGAAGCGTTTTCAGCCTGAAAAACGGATGCATTTTAGTACCATCTATTAAAAATTTAATTTTCACAAAAGAGTGAGGGTAATAGGGGGATCATACTTTTTTACACTCCATTGGGAAGTAAACCCTCACAACACTCACATCGTTCTCCTGCATCGATTGGTCCAAAGAACATATAGAGGCCGCTGAAACATTTGCTGTGGAGCCATCGTCTTCTACATTAAATAAAGTGTTTTCAACCTGAAAAACGGATTACAGGATTGTTGGGCCACCTCTAAAACTTTGCCTAGTCACACAAAACTGAGGAAATGAGAAATTTTTAGATGCAATTGGGAACTAAATCCTCACAATACTCACATCATTCTCCTGCATCGATTGGTCAAAAAAACATATAGAGGCCGCTGAAACATTTGCTATGGGGCCATCATCTCCTTCATTTAATGAAATGTTTCTGATCTGATGGGTTACAGTGTAAATAAGTCAGTTCTAAAAAATTAACCATTCACAAAACCATTGGAAATTTAGCTCTCATTACTCACTTCATTATGCATTGGCTGGTTTGGGGGCAGAAGGAATGTGGAAGCCATCGATAAATCTGCCGTGTCATCTGCATCAGATGTATTCCCAAGCTATAACAGAAACCAACTAATAAACTACAAAAAAAGTAACCAAAATATTTGTAGAGAAATCTTAGATGAGAGCAACAGAGCCAAGAAATTTGCCTTACCAGTGATTGATGTTGCACAGTATCAACCACATCCTGTACAGAAACATGCAGCACTTCACGTTCAGGCTCAGCTTCCTGAAATATGCAAAACAAATCTGTGGCGAAATCAAAAGTAATACACACATTCCTTATCTGGCTTTACGGTTTGAGTTCTCTGGCAAAATATTAAGTTATAGTGTACGAGTGAAGAATAATGTAACAGGAATATAAGAACTTAAGTGGAAACATTTCGATTGGCCAGTAACATGAAGTAGAAACTTTCCTCGGTCCAAATTGTATTCTGAAACACACTAAGCTTGAGTCTACCTGCTGATGTGCGGTGAAATGTTTTGCAAAGATAGTCCCTGAGGAAATAAATAAAAATCTATGGGTCATCTACTCACCTGATTTCCAATAGTTTGTTGTGAGTCAAGTGTCTGTCGAGGAATCTTCAATGCATTCCCAGTTTCATCTCTCTCGTAATATGACTTGTATCGTCCTCTTCTGCGCTTCCTGCTGTCATCTTCATCCATTCTGAAATAAAACAAATAGAACATGTCAGAAAGCTAAAAAGAGGAAAAATAAGAGAGAAGAGTCCAAAGTTATGAAACATTAGGGTACTCCGGTGCTCACACCCTTTCCCTCACTTCACTTTCACTACCACAAAACACAAAGTGCAAACTTCACTTTTCCACGGCAGGTGATGAAAAACTCTTTTAAAAAATTGGTGACACAGCTACGTTACATACAGAGATCCACTGTAATCAGATATCCCACTCCAACCAAACAAATGCTCTTGCACTAGGAAGCAGGTACATAGACTGAGAAATGATTTTAACATACTACTGAATTCTGCTAGTATGAGCACAGAAGTCAATGTCTTATGGAGTGTGTTAAAAGCCGACGAACTAAATGAATGATTGAACTTAAGTAAATGTTTTTCATCAGAAGAGTTCAAACACTTCCAACGTTAAAATACTTCAATACAGCAAGCAAGACATGAAAATTAACAGTAACGCTGGGTTAGGCGTCTCAGTGACTCGAACAGAATTGAAATCTCCCAACTTCTCTTACCTCCTCCGGGCGCCGTGTGCGTAGAGGGCCTGGAACAGCACAGGCTCTGTACGTGTACGATGCACGTCGACGATGCAAATCCCCCCAAGGTCTAACTCCCCGCGACCACAACAAATAATTACTGCAGCTGCGGAACCGACGAGCATATGGGCGTGCACGGCGCAGGTGCGATGTGACGTCAGGTCACGTGGTCGCAACGACCAATCACAGCCTTGAAGAAAGGCGGGAAGACGGGACCGGGCATTCAAAACACACAAGTCGAGATTCTCTCGTTTACGACCAATTACTGCTTCTGAAACGAAATCGTGACTTGGTAAACCAAGATTATACCAGAAAGCTTCACGAGCAAGCAGTTTTGACAGGCGCTGCTCATCCTATACGGAGAAAACGCCTCCGAAAGGAAATGCCACTGATTCACCGATCAGGTCGGGGTGGATCCGTGCGTCGCAGCTCGAGCCAAAACCATGTTTGCGCGTCAAGAAGGAATTTGTAGGTTTACGTATTACAAAAGAACGGCTACACGTATCGATCTCATCTTCCAGAGAACTGAAGAGGGGCATAAAAGGGACCACCTCTAAAAAAATGATTGATCATCGCAGCCTCGCAACAGAGATATTGCGGTTTTTTAAATTGCATTCAGGCTCCTGCGGGCTTGCCTACCTAGCAAGGAGCCAACTATTGGACCGCGTTAACTCGGCCATTTTTGATCCGATTCCTGTCATAGGCACATTTCTGGGATAGGGATGTGTTCCCTCGTACAACTAATGCTCAAAAGGTGTTTGATGTATAAAATTGAACACTACCCCTGTGATATTTGAACCACAATCTCCAAAACCAATCAGGTAGAAAAGTCTGAATAAATGAAGTTTCTTGATCAAAAATTCTCTGGGTTGCACCTATGGAGATGGAGCACTGGTGCCCCAAAACCATAGGTGTTACCCACTTCCCCCAGGAAATAGAAGCTCAGACTAATCTGTCAAATCGTGTGCCTGTGTTTTGTCTGAAGCCCTCCTCATTCTGAAATGTATTGGTAAAGGTGCTGTAGTGGTCCTGCCAATTGAACTATCCTGACAACATGACACTGGCCTAATTGTATTGTCCTGTAAGTCCTGTGCAGTAAGAACAGAAAGGTATTATTTTAAAAGTCATGAAGTTCTTCTAATATAAATATATTTGGGGCTCAAAGTTTGCTTTGTGTGAGAGCTCACAGTATAACATCTCCCCTTATTCAGCAACTCATCCTAATCTAAGTCGAGTCAGCAACCGTGATATCATTACAGCATCAAGAGCTAAGCAATGACTTGCCTAATACACTCATTCTGAAGATGTTACTTAAAATGTTTTCTAGGGGTTCCATAAAGTGCATTTTAACATTTGCACAGAAAACTGGGTGAGTACATCAAAAGATGGATAAATATTTTTATTTATTCAAAAAGTACACCAAAACCATGAAGGCAAACAGAAAAAAATTTAACACTCGCAGGCAGCACACAGACATGCCATATCCATATCTTCATACACCCTTCTCGACGGACCTATAACAAAACAAAACAAAGAAAATTGTACAGTAGGTAATTTGCCTTATCAGACAGTATAAAATGCTTAGATTAAATATTTCCCCATTCAATGTGGATTTTCTCTTTTACTGAATGGAACTAAGTTAAATAATTTGGTAAAGGGATGTAAACCATTCCAAAGCATCACATTAAAATCAGTTTGGTGATAATTCAATGAACCGCTTCACGGATATTTTTTATCAACAGAAGAGGAGACGGCAACTTCCCCTGCCAAATCCCTTTTTGAAACGCTATCTGAAGTCGCCAACAAATATTACGGCTGAGTTCAAAACGCTTGATTTTAAAAGTTACAGTGACATACAATCAAGTTGTTTGCTCTAATGAACATGAAATTCTAGCTTACCAGTGCATCGAGTAGGTATGGTACTGAAATAAGGTTCCATTCAATTATGGCAGCCAGACACACAAGAGTAATCCTGTGAATCAAGGTGAAAGAATTAGTACAATTGGTTTGAGCTTCTGAAAAGTAGGGAGGCATGGAAAATTTTTGTTCATGATAAAATTGGCAATGTTCAACAATAAAACGAATATGTCTGCCAAAGAAGAGTAGCAGGCTCGGACTGGCCAGAACACTGGTATCATTGGTAAGACGTTGCAGACCAATTGATCACGCGGAGAGGGCTGCCACTGAATTAATCTGGTCGACAAGGTACCCGCCCATGCCCCCAGCACAATAATTTGGTAAATGCGTGAACAGTCTTACAGAAATAAAATGAAACATGACAGCTACCCAGCTAACTGAGTGAAATGTGACCACTCCTTTGTAAGGAGTAGGCACTCGATTCCTGTGTTGCGCAAAAAACAATAGCGTTGGAAACTGTTCTTCTAGAAGCCTCCCGTGCCCTCAGCTATCTCAGGTTGTTTTTCAATACATTTTAAATTCTTGTAAAGAAATTTATAATGACTGTTTTAGGAGGGGCGTTCGGGTCGCCGGGGCCCTTAGGTAGCCAGTCCGACCCAGGAGAGTAGGACGGTTAACATGTAGTAGCAAACACCACAAGAATTTCCAATTACACGAAAACATGTACATTGTTCAAATAACATACAGGTTAGGCCAGTAAACTTTTATACAGAGAATTAGTCGTGTTTGACAAGAAATCGCGAGCAGAATATTCCAAGATAACGTTAAAACTAATTTAGCACACGTGCAACCATATTTCACAGACATTACACCTGTACGGCAAAACACGAGATCCCAAAAGTTCTTGCTCCTGCGCACAGAAAACATCGCAACGATGCCAGCTGCTGGGAGACTGGGAGGAACAGGGGGAACGGGAAATATGGCGAGGAAGAGAGGGCGTGCTACTTGGCGAAGTAGTGTACAGGGCTGCCGCTAGATGGCGTGGTGCTCGCAACGCCCGTTACTACCAACCTGATCGTTCTTTCCCTTCTCACGTTCCACTCGCGCTAACTAGATTCTTCGTGGCGTTCCCAAGAAGCACTCGTCAAATAACTTTTAATTTTAAAATTGAAATTAACTGCGTTGTTTGGATGCTTAGTGGAGGTAGAACAGGAGCTCGACTGAATCAAGAAGCACGCACCCCACCGCTCAGAAGGAAACTGCACTGACGCGGCGGTCGTTGGCGTGGGTAGACGCCGGTGAAGTTCGGCGCGCACCAGCTTTGTTGAAGGTCACCGGCCGCGTCTCTACTGGTTATATCCGATCAAACAATAGTCTGCCATGGAAGCTGCAGTTGTGAAATTCGTGGACGATGAAAGAGTGCGGAAAATAGTTGCCGTTAGACTCGTGAGGGAGAAAGTCTCCAAACGACCGTTGCGCCCAAGAGCGTCATCGGACTTCAAACCCGATGCGGGTTTCTACGAGGTCAAATGGCAAAAAAGCGATCTTGCGCACGATGGATATTACTCGGCCACGATTTTGCTTCTTGCAAGTAAGTTAGATTTCATTTTCTGGTTACTAAGTTCAGATTTCGACGGGTTTTCAAATGTCACTCATAACCTGCCTCGGCCTACCATGCCACTTGCCTTCTGAAACCGTCGTTCCCCCTCAAATTCTGTTCTCTTCTTTGGAAACTAAGTTTTACCATTGCTTTTGGAGTGCGTGTTGAAGCAAAACAATCAACCCTCCAATCTCACAACATACTTGTTACATTTTAATAGACTTTGCCCCTTCGTACAATGAATGTAACTGTCTTTACATTTATGTAATTTACGTTTTGTGCTTGGCTAGAAACTGTTACAGATGCCAGGTGTAAGGCATCAGAGAAGGGCATAAAGGTGACTGGAGATCCCCTCATGGAATTGCCGTGTTCCAATGCTGATGAGGGTAGTGCTGCTGTTGGAGAAAGTCGGAAGAAACCCCGTGCTGATGTCCGTGTCCCTAATGAGGTGAGTTAACTTGGGTGAAGCACAATGGTCTGTGTTTTGTATGTTTCAAAACTCGTCTTTTCTGTAGAAGCCACTTCAACCTGATAAGAAGAAAGTTAAAAAGCCTGTGTCATCGTCAAAGCCAGGAAATAAAAAGGTTGTAAAGAGTGGGACTCCAAAGAAGCCGAAGCTTAATAAATGTGCGAGAGATCCTGTGCTCCTTCAGAGGATGAAAGTGGCTTTGGAAGCAGCACAAGCAAATCCTTTGGTCAAAGTAAGATAGTGACTTAATATGAGTGTATTCTTTGTGCTGCTTGTTTTATTTCCACCTAGCATTAATCTGGATAATGTATCACTCATTTAGTATTCATGTGTTATTGTCAGGATACTTTGAAGGATGAAAAGAACAAGCATTGTGAGAGCACAGATGCAGGCTTCATTCCATCTGATAGAGTTGCTTCTTCAATTTGTTCAAAGGTATATTACAGCAGTTCAAAAATGAATTTATGTTGAAGGGTTTTCTGTTCTTTTTTTCTTAACATTTTCTTAATATTTAGGATGCTGGTGATGAATGTCTAATCGCTGAGGAGCCTCCAATGAAGCTTACAGCCGCCAATTCAAAGACTCCTAACAAGTTGCCATCTCCATGCAAAGAGGTGCCGTTGAAAAAGACTCATGTTGATGCACTATGCATTGTGATGTATTTCATTTTTCTTCTGTCATAGGTCTCTCCAAGTCCATCTAAGATTTCTCTCAACATTTCTGAAAGTCCCTTGGCAAAAGGAAGGCGTGACTTGTCATTTTTGTTGTCGGGCACCTCTCACAGTATGAAACTCATGGACACTGCTTCTCCACGATCCCCTGTGAGTGAAGACTAGCATGTGGAATGTTTTTAAGCTGTTATTCAAATTGGCTAATTTTGTTGTTTTTCTTGTTTCATTTAGGACTCTCCAAGTCCATCTGTAAATGCTAAAAGCCCATTGAGCCAAAGAAAACACGATTTGCCATTGATATTGTTTGGCTCCTCTCGCAGTGAGGGATCTGTGAATGTAGCTTCTCCACGATCCCCTGTAAGTAAAGATTAGAACGTTTTATGTGTTATCATATTCCATGATTAATTTTGTTGTTCTCCTTTGCCATAGACATCTCCAAAACCAATTGAGACGTCTGCACCCAGCCCCAAATGTGGGACCAAGCGCAAGCAAGATCTTTGTGACTCCTCTCCCAGTAAGAGACGTGGTGAACAAGTATGTTTATTTTAGAAGAAGAACTTTAGAACTGTTTCTCCCTGTATCTGTCCACTTCTAATGTGGTTTTCTTTTCCATTAGGATATGAACGATTCTGAAGGAGATGACATAGATTCTGAAGGAGATCACGTAGATTCGGGAGTCTCCATCATGCTTGAACCTGGGAGCTCCCAGCAGGCTGTGGGTTGCCAATCGCCCTGTAAGGCTGAAGAAAGTGCTTTAGAAGTAAGTTCTTCTTTTCCATTTTGTGAAGCTTGTTAAAGGTTTTGTGGATAACCCATCACTTGGGAAATCTTGGTCAATCTCCGCATAAATTATATTTTTCCAGGTTAGCCAGTCACCTGCAGATTTCTCAGCCGATGAAGATGATGACGATCCGGTTGTAGTTTTAAGCAAAAAAATTGAAGATTTAAAGCAGAGAAACAGTGCGCTCAAGAAGCATATCGATGTTTAAGTATCCACTATTCGTTTCTGTGACAACAAGTTGAAAGAACAGAAGATTTGCTTTGATGCGGTGGAAAAGGAGAACAAGCATCTGAAGTCACTATAAAAAAAAATTCATTCTGTTTCAGCCAATTTTGAAGGTAGTTATTGATATTTTCAATTTTGTTTCTTGTTTATTTTCACACTGACTTTTCATCTGATTTTTTTTTTTGCAGGTGATGCTGGCACTAACAGACAAAATGTGTGCAAAGGTCTATTTTCAGGTAAAGCTACTGTAATTATAAATGATGACCCATTGCTTTGGGTTGAGATGTATCGATCATTAATGTTTCTGTTTCCCAACAATTTTCAGATGTTCGGTCTTCTTCACCGGGCACACATTCTCCTGAAACCAAGCGCTCTGACAGTAAGGACTAGATACTATGGTTGGAGGATTTTGATACAACTAAACTGAGAAATTTGTACCCCTAATTTTCCAATACATTCCAGAATTTGTCACTTCTACACCAAAGAACCATGTGTCCACTTTCAACCAGCGACTTGGACCTAATCAGGAGTCAAATGTGTCTGCTTCAGATCACCGAGCTGCTTGTAAAGAGGAGACTAAGGGCCCTAAAGCCAAAAAAAAGGGTACTTTATTCAGTTTCCTAAATTCTTGTGTTTATGTTTCTGCAGTGAGATGACAGGGTATGTGCTTTTCTTCTAGTTCCGCTCATCAAAGATCAAGGTGTTGATGGGGTAGCCAATGAACTGGCCAAAAATAAAGATGAATTAATGGACAAAAGCCAGAAGTTGCCTGTAGATGACCAGGGAATGGTAAGAGCACATTAGGTTTTGTGTAAGCCGTATATTGTGTGCAATTGTTTACACTTGATGACATCTTTAAAAATTTCAGTAATCAATTTTTTTTTTACCTTTCTGTTTCAGTTTCATATTAACAATACAAATGTAAATGGAAAAATGCTGGCACAAAATTTACGGAAACACCATGGCTCAAACCTGGGTCTGATGACCCGTAATCTAACAACACTAATGTGGACGCCCACGGAGAGGCGAGGGCGCTCTCTCCAGGGCAGGGCGTCAAATCGCTTTAAGGACGCCACTCCCAAAGCCCAGGCTTCACCAGCCAAACTGGAAGTTATCCTTGGTGAGTGTTAGGCAAGTGTATGGTCAAGGTTTATTTTATCTCTTCATCTATTTGGTTTTATATCGCCCTGTAGGTGCAGTGAAATTCGCACTGAGGGACTTGCAGGGAATGCCAGAGGGAGACAGTATGGAGACCATTTTGAAGCAGCAAAGAACAATTGTTGGGAACAGGCTCAACCAGGAAGATCAGAAAGTAAGCTTTAATGAAACTGTCTCCCGCCATTTTTATCATTCTTCTCTATTATCGAAATTAATCTCCCTTTTCTTTTGATCAGCTCAAGAGGAACAAAACTAAGGATGAAGAAGGAAGTGATGATGGTGGAAAATGACTTTTGGACTTTTATTAATTAATTTAATTGGTTTAACTCTCTTGTTTTAATATTCAACTACCTAAAGGTAGAAATGTTTTATTTTGTATACCTGCTTTGTGTTCGTTAGAAATTTTAGGTTTCATTTTAGCTTTGTTCTTTAAGTAAATTTGGATCCAACACCGGTTTTCCTTTTTTATTGTTTTGGATTACACCATCAGCCAAGAGAATTATTTTTGCTTTCAAAGGATCTGTCCCCAGGTATTCTGCAATTCAAGCAGTTGCCTAATGAGCATCTTCATAGGCACCTCACAATGTATGGATGCATCCGGCTGCTTAGGGGAGAAGGACCGGCAAACATTTGTAAGAGCCCCGTCAGCTTCTTGTGAGTCACCATTCAGCACACATTGCCCATTTGTGTACTGTGCCGTGCTGTACCGGGTGTCCGGGCAGGTGCAGCGCAGAAGAATGGGTTCCTATCAGCGCCTGACGGACGAACGTACAGCGCATGTAATGGCGCCCGTAAGGCGATAGGCAAACCGCACAACTGCGCTCACTGGCCCGGATCACACATGGTACTGGTGCAATTTTTACTCGCGCCCCGGAGCGCCACTCGTGCTTTCTGAATGCAGCCGTACTCTCGTGTCACCTGAGTGCGAATCCCAGTCTGAACGCGGATGCACTTAGATGCTAAGAGTGCAAGTGTGCACTCAAGGTCCGCAGAGTGCAAGTGTTCACTCAGGGTCCGCAGAGTGCACGCGCACACTATATCAGTTCCTGAGTACGCGCTCCTGAGTGTGGACTTCCTGAGAACGTAGTACACTCACGTTCCAGAGTCTACGCGCACTCTAAAAAAGTGCCGAAAATCTGATAGAAACCTCTCACTCTGAACTCTGAACTCTAAACTCTGAGGTGATGGAGAGTGCGCGGACTCAGAAAAATTCCTCAGTTCCTCAGTGCATTTTCCATTTTGTCCAATTTTTTGATTGATTCTTCTGCCAATGTAAAAGTAAATTCTATTCAAGCCATATAAGTTACATGTTGTACCCCCTTTTTCCATTCATCGCCATCTCCGAAGCTTCGCCGACCTCAAAATTATCACCGTCACAAGACTTTGTCGACATCACCGACTGACTTCTCCAAAATTTCATTCATCTAAATTAACAACTTTGTTTGCTTTGTTCGCAATAGTCGTTTTTGCTTTCCAAATTGAATTCCATGCTGTTGTACATTCAGTATTCAATGATTCAACTTTTGTCAATTAAACATTCCTTTTTGCTTAACCTTGCTTCCTTTACAGGTTTTCAATTACCTTTTCATTCAATTTTTCAATTTGTGATGTTCATTTGTTTTACCTTTGGATTGTATTAACTTCTTTTTGGATTGTATTCATTTTGTTTGCCGAATTTTCTGTTATGTTGAAAGAAAAATGTTGCTTTCTGCGTGTTCCACCATTTTTGTTCCCCACTCCTCTGACCAGACCATTCATTCTTTTACTTTGATTTTGTCATTCAATTATTATAAACACTATTGAAGAAGTATGACTTACCAGTTTCCAACACAAATTCACGATTTCGAGTAAATTCAAGTTTTTAACCACCGCGTGCATTCTTAAGCTCAGTTTCGTTCATTTTGATTCATTTGTTTAACCCTTTTTGGATTGATTCCTTTTTAATTCTCGGGGTCGAGAATTTTTCCACACCCCGCGGTTGTCGTGTACACAGATGCACACTCCGCAAGAATTCAAATCCCGCGCGCGCTAGCCCACGGAAGTTAATCCGCTTGGCTGTGAGACCCTCAGCCTGGCCGCGCGACGACCGCTCCTGACCACCGGTAGGGATTTCCGCCGCCGGCTGGCCGGCTGCACAGCCTCCGGGCGCCAGTCGCGGTACAGCTACAGAACGAGACGGTAAGCCACGCTTATTCGCGCAAGATTTCATTGTTAGGCTGGTCAGTAGGGACTTTGAATATTGGCTCAAGTAAATACCAAAGTGCTTTAGTGAACGCCTCCCTTGTCTTTCCTCATCTTTCCTATCTTTCCCCGTTGAACCCGGAATACACATACAAAACAGCGGGAGGGGGGAGGGGAGGGGGCAGACGGACTCCCGCCTTGACCACCTCTCACCGTGGGTTAGCCCGTCCCACTAGGCCTCAAAAGTGCGTGTGCAATTTTTTTCTTAAAAAGGATTTTTTTTTGATAAATGAACTACAGAACTACATTATAATATGAGGCCAGCTTAAATTTCCTCACAGGTAAACCAATGTGCATTCAAAGCTTGTCATCACCTGAAATAAGAACACGACTTTGAAGTAAAATAATTAATTTTGTTTAAAGAATAAATAAACAAAATATGTATAGATTCCTACGTCAAAAACTTGATGTGGCCCCATGACTTGAGATTTCAGATCCAAATAAATCAGAACATATGCGGGCGTGCTCATTCTAAAGTATTTGACATGTCCTAAGACATAAAGAAATGAAAAACAGTTGGGCTACAAAAGCATGCTGATGTTAAACATAAAATGACCAATGAGAGATTGCTGTTGATTTGTCACAGCCACACGTTGCCCCCACAACAAAAGAACGTTACAGACCTGGTACACCATAATACGGGCCTGGCGTTGTGTGTCTCTTGGGTACGGTTTGCGTTCAAAGATTCTCCTCGTGCCCTGAGAAAAAGAACAGAATTTTGAGTTAAAATAATTAGATTTATTAAAAGAATTCACCTGTAACAGTACATAAAACATTCGGTTCGCTGCGATAGCAGCAGTCAGCCGAGTTCTTACAGTACAGTAAGAAAACACTACTTTTCGAAACATTTTATTTCGTCGCGAAACTAACATTGGGGCGGGGCAGCTGGCGACGTAAAAACTAACCGACTTGCAGCCGACGTACTACTTGTCACTCACCTGTCACCGTACCACACCGCAGCAACAGGAACACTTGCATTGAAAATCCAAATATGACGTCAAACTGGGAACGGACGTCAAAATATATCGCAGCAATACCAAACCATCATCACCTTGCCGACCAGCGTCCCTGAACGGCAGGGACGGCTGTTGTGACGTCAATGAGCTCCGGCATTGCCAACCACACGCTTTGAAATATCCCATCTCTGTGATTACTACGAAATATTTCCAACGCGATTAATCGAAAAAGTGGCTCGTTATTTTGTGCGACGATTATTACAGAACCAAAATGCAAAAGATGAGCGAAATCTGCTGCGTGATGTTTCTGAAATGCCCTCCAATGACGGACAGTCACGACCGAAGCTGTCGCGGGGCCCATTTTGAAAACGCAAGCTTGCTTCGAACAATTCTCATAAAACAGAAATGCGATAAAATTTGAAAATTGTTGCCACCGTACATTTATATACGTCATAAAAGGAGTCTATCCTCCAAACTTGAATTTTTATGTAAACGACAAGTCAGCGAACAGACGTTCGAACGAACCAACAAACAGTCGGCATCAGACTATAAAGGTGGATTTAGTTTCGTGTGTGATGGCTGTGTGAGGGTTGTGTGAATGTGAACACGTGACTCTATGATGGCCCGTGATTGGTCAAATCAATCACGTGTCTACAATCACACAGCCATCACACACGAAACTAAATCCACCTGAAGCCCGGCTCCCGTCCGCTTCTACCGCAACGTGGCGGGACGGGCTAAAAAAAAAGGTCATCGCCGACAAACCGGCGCACTTAAGGGACACTGACGACACAACCCTTAAGAAATTGACCCATAATCCGAGACAATCCACACATTATCACAATCCTGTTAACACCTTTTCTGGAAGTGAGGGACCCCTCGATGTGGCTATTGAGTCACGTTGTTGGTATGTTGTTGCGACTGATCTCAAAGCTTCAGCTCAGCTTTCCGAACAACTCAGCAAGTAGAGACGCTATGTAGTTCGTTTTTGAGGGCTTGAGAACGCCACAGTTCATCCGCATCATACCCAAAGTAGAATTTCGGTACGAATCCTGGTAAACGACTACCTGAGACATCACACACCCAAATTTAACCCGTTCCCGACCATTACTAAGAGAGTAGCAGACCGGAGAATCTAAGAGAATCAAAGTGCCTGTCACATTCGAAATCACCCATGAATCTGAAAAACTATTCAGCCGTCACGGTGTCCTATAGGTCAACGTGTACGTCTGAACGGTTTTGCAGATGCATACAGGCGTTTGAATAGGTGTTCAGATGCTTGGAAACATCTGAACTACATTAAGATGCTTTGAATCATCTGAAAAACAGTCACTTGCATGTATGCGTTTGGCATTCAGACACTTGAATTTGAAGTGAAGCTTTCGTACGGAAACTGAAATGACTTCAAGCTTCTAACAGATAAATAAAAAGGATCTGGTTGAAAACGGTCAAGGTTGCCCTGATAGAGCGACTTATCGGGCGCAATCTAACACTGCGAAACGGGTAACCGGAGCCGCAGTCGAGCATTAACTGATCTTATTAAATTTAACC